>CALNXK010000152.1:1207500-1262500 GCA_942486035.1 Porites lobata
GGCATAACCCCTTTGACAAATCGTTTATTTAAGCAATAGACCACACCTTCTATGAGTTTACCGGCGTGATAACCTACTTAGGATGTTGGGAGAACACGAGAAAAGCTTGTAAATCACAAGCCGAAGGCACAATAATCCATAGGGTTCTAACCAATCAGAACGCGTTTACTATCTTAGTTATTTTATAACGACTTTGAAACTACTGTTTATGATTCATTACATTTCAAAAATTACTTTTTTAAAACCAAGCTAAAAGTAGCTTCCTTTAGTATATTTTCTTTTTTAGTATGCTTGATATATAGTGCATGATACTACTTCCCAGATGATCACAGGCGTCTGATTTGAAATCAAGTTCGTTTATTATTTCTAATCAAGACTGAATACAAGGCCGCAACGACGAAAAATATGTAACAACCACATATTGACCGGTAGGGTAGGTATTGCAGTTTTTAACGATACGATTCTGTCGAGAGCGTCATAATGGAGTTGGCAACCGGAAACCGGCAGAAAGGTCACCTTTCATGCCAGCCGTCAACTGTCAGGGGAGACGCCTTTACCACCCCCCCAAAATATGGCTGAATTGCACTTCATCATGCATAGGCCAACACACGTGAAACAGTCGCGGTTTAAAGCACTATGCATATTTCGTAAAATTCATTATAGGAACGATTTGGAGAACTTGTTTGTGAGTAGTATAGAAAAAAAGGGTTACGTTCACCTGTCCCCCTCTCCAACTCTTGAATTCCGGCACACATGATTGATGTCTACATATTCGAGAAAACCGCAGCGTTTCAAAGAACATTTGGGTCCATGCGACCATGCATATTTATCGGGCTATAATTTTGTGAAGACTCCAAGAGTCGTTTGTAACCGTTAACTCTGAAATTTAAGGGACTACTCATAATCTAGTTTTATATGTTTGTTTCGGTTGCAACGTTTGAAAACGCAGGAACGTACAACGTTATGTTTTTTGTGAGTTTACTCGTGGAATTCCTCAAGTGTCCCTTATTCTAGCCCCACTGTCGTTTAATATCTTCCCTAGTATATTCAATTGTACTAAATATCGGCCGACCATACCACTTCCAAAAACATTCACTGATTTAGTTTTCTCAAACAGCTGTACTTGCACTGGAACGAGGTCTTGGGACCGGATGCTTCCTGTATGTTTTCTGGAGTTCTTTTCGAATGTCTCGTTTGAAGAGAGCGTACGCTATCGGATTTGCAGCAGAGTTTACGGGTATAAAGAAACTTATAACGTCCTTTACTTCTTTTGATGGAGTGGAAGAAAAAACTAGAAAACCAACAACACTGTACAGTTCAACGAAGTAGCAGGAAAGAAAAACTACAACTACAATAACGATTACTTTGGCTGCGGCATGGCCTTTTGTTCTTTGGCGGTTAGGCTTGTTATATTGTAACTGGGAGTTGAGAAGAGCATTTCTGCGCCGATGTCTTGTTGCAGTTGTTATGATTTGTGTTGTAGTTATGAGCAAAAACAAACAGGGAAGAATCTCAAACAAAATCATCTTGGTCGATACCAGAGCTTTGTTTTCTAAGTAGCACTTTCCCAGGCGGGTGCATAAGGCTGGAATGTAGTCGAGAATTAATGGGATGAGCCACGCTAGAGCTATAATGATTGTGGCTCGACGGGAAGTCATTAATGCTACGTATCTCAGGGGTTCCTTGATAGCTATGTAACGGTCAGTTGTCATGGCGCATAAATTCGTTATTGATGAATAAATCGCCAATACAGCTATATCTTGAGCTATTTCGTTCTTGCAAAGGGAACGTTCTCCGCACAGAAAATTGGTGGGAAAATAGATGAAACCAACAGCAAAGTCAGCCAAAGCCAGGGACGTGATAAACCAGTTAGGCCGTGTGTGTAGTCGTGGCTTGGATGCAATTAAAAACACAACCAGGGCGTTTCCAGAAACGGCAACAATGCTTGGAAACCAACCAAGGATGTAGAACCACGACATCGTACTAAATAAAGATGTTTACGACTGCCGTTTGACAGTTAATTTGAAATCGATGCATGAGAATTGTGTATTTCTTGAGCTTGATCCCGTGACGTGGTCAGCTGAATTTAATTCAAATTAAGTGGAAGCTGTAAAAGAATAAGAAACTCATTAAACGCCTTCAAAAAAAATTAAAGTTAGGACTAATCGCTTCCACGACAAAGAACATAACATCTGCTCCTAAGCAGTTAGTCCCACAAAAGGTGAATAAATGTTACAGTTTGCTAAGTCTTTGTGAGTTTAATTAGAGAGCTAAGTTTGGCCTCTAGAAGCAATTTTCAAGAGTCAAATCTATAATAATCAAGATGCTCAATAAGAGATACCATATCCTGTTGCCAGAGTAACAAGAATGGATCGTAGATTTATAAAGTTTTTTTCTTTTTATTTGTTGTTACTTAAGCACTTGTCGCGAAGAATATCCGGTTTCCAATCGATGTTCGATAGTTGCCCTCTCTCTCCCCCAAATTTCCTGAAACTGGAAAATGATAGGTGGACGTTATTGTTTTACTCAATTTTAAGTCAACAATAATTTCCAGTTGAAAAAGAAAAGTCTCTTCTTTTTGAAAAAAAAGAAAAAACATCTGAGTATAAAATTCCTCTTAAGGTTGAACCGTCAAATGATGCCTCCTATTACTTGTGTCAAGTACTGCTTACTTAATAAATGTGTTTTCTTTTTTTTTTATCCGCGGAAAGTAAAATCATGCGGATACGCAAAAAGGATGTAACATTATTAAAATGACATACACTTCTCTCGGCTGTCACTTTCCTACCTATGCCTATTGCACTGACAAACTTGCCTTTAAAAGGAAATAAAATTAATTATCGTTAATATAAGCGCACGCTCATTTTTCAACGAAAAGAGGCTTGCTTAAATATATTATTAATTAACACCGAGCACATTGAGAATAGTCTACGTGTTCGTGAGCACGTCAACATTACCGCACTAAAGTTCCCTTTTTTTTCCCGAGTACAGAGTCAAGGGCTCTTGGTATAGTGACAACCGTTCGTAAAAGATAAACAAGTTTATTTTTGGCCTTCTGGTGCAGAAAATTGTTTACATTAGTGTCTTGCATTTTGCCAAAAGATATTCCAAAGTCAAAAATAAACCAAACAAATGCAATTTTCAATAACGTCGATTTCCTTGGTAAGTTATGATCAAAGTTGATGTTGATATGAGTGCAACTGAATCGCTGCGAGAGATAAAGAAACAAATCTTTATTTATGGGAGAGAAAAACCTCTGATTCCTCAAATTTTAACTATTATATATAAACTATAATCAGTTGTATTTTGTCTTAAGGCTGAATAATTGTTACGGCTGGCCCGCGACTGGTCAGAATAGAACTCGCAGTTCAAGTACACCTGCGTCGATAGGCGGCGGGTATTAAAGTTTTCCTTTCAAGTTTATTTCTTGTGTGAGTTTATCATATAAGGCTTTCTAAATTGAGGCTTTTAGACACTTGTCAATCTTCTAACTGGCATATTGTTCGTTAAAATAGTTTCTTCCTGTTCAAGTATTAATAATAATTAATCAAAGACATTTTTGTTTGTGTGTAGGTCAGTAGATGAGGCCATTTTAATATAAAGTCGATAATTACAGCCTCTCAAGTATATTACATGTGAGCATATTCAAGCGTTTGCCTTTAAAAAGAACTTCTCCTTTTTTTCTGGCAGGCATGATTTCCTGAATACGCTTTTTCCCTGCTTATTTTTATTTGTTATTCATGTTTCAATTGCATCCGTAGTGTAGAATATTAATTCCACGTAAGGAAGGGTCGGCATATCCGGATGCCAGTAAATAAATCAGTTCCTGGCTCACACGCAACGAAAATGGAAATATCAGGAGGCGCACTTGTGTTCTTCCGCAAGAAATGGAGAAATGGAGAAATTCTAATTATTTTTCGCGCTTTTGCATTTACGCATTCGTTTGCACTTCACACGTGTAAACTGGGACAACGCAAACGCAAATGCAAACGCAAGGTAAAAACTGCATGAACGCGTGGACGACTTTTGCGTTGGCACTTACGTCGCACGTGTGAACCAGGCCTATATAATTTTTGAGAATCCATCTTACAGTCACAAATCCTGACGATAAAATCATGTATGATGAAACTACAGCTGTACGCGTATCTCAGTGAAGATTTTTCCTCTGACTTAAGTCAGCGTTAAGTAACGAAACTCTCGCAACGAACGGTGAGTACGAGCTGCGTAAAGCGCTTATTTGTCGGAAGCCGTTCATCCCTACTTACTTTCAGTAGGCGCATTGGCTCCTTATGCTCTGACTTCAGGTTAACGAGAGATGTAGGATGTATCTTGGAGAAAAGGAATTTGACAGATAGAGTGGATGCTATGGTAACGGTTTAATTGACGTGGCAAAAAGAAATCCAAAATACCAAAAAGGGTTTTGACAGCGCAGGTCGCGTGTTATCCGAGACAGCCGGCTGTAAAAATACGTTGCGAAAATATATCGTGCTTACCACTGTGCACACCGTTTTTTGATCCGGCATTGTCATCGGATAATTCTCTCTCCACCAAAACTTTTTTTAATGAAAATCCCACGAACACGTGGGAAAAAAATATATATATTTATTGGCAATATTTTGATTTGCAAGGTTAAAAAATTAATCTCATTTTAAAAGTGAACTGCACCGATAACATGCTTGATAGAGAAGAAAAAGCTGATCAGAAATTCTTTCCTGAGATAAGGCTTATCGCGCGTATTGTGTTGATATATAGTTTGGCTCTTCCTTGGCTGTGTGTGCCCGATAAGGACTGGTTAAAACATAAGTCTAGCGATGTCAAGTGTTAATCCCTGTTTGTAAACGCCGCCAGTGGATTGTTCGACGCCACGTTGTGCAAGAAGTCATTTCCGTCCTTATATTTGTTTTGTTTGTTTGTTTATTTTTACCCAGTTTTGAAATCAAAAGGACAGGGGTCTAAAAATAGAGAAGGGTCAAGCAGGACCTCCCTAGATTCAACAGCTATAGATACTTTATTATTGGGATGTACATAGAAATTTTCATTTTTTAGTTTATAGACAGTTGTTTACATTTGCTCTGTTGAAAACCACCAGACTACCAAGAAGTCTTTTTTCAACTATAGTTTTACTAAATTTGTGTTTAATTTTCAATTTGAGAAGAGTTTAATACAGTATGTTTTTTCATTAAATTCTTAAAATAAAAAAAAAAACTATAATAATAATAATAATAGATCACATCAGATGCCAGTCATGCGAACTTTCCTCATAAGACCATAGAGATCGCACGATTTCAACCAAATCTTGAACTTACAAAGATTAACTTTATTTAATATCACGACACTGGCCTCCACTTTGCATTAAAGTGTACAGTGATCGACAGTGAAGTGTTCAGATATTATTGAGCCAAAACGTCTAATAAACGTGCGCTTCCTGATATCTAAACGGACAGTGCCAATCAAACCCCTACACATATTGTTAAAAAAATAATAATAAAATCAATGAAAAGTACGATTCTTTTACTAACCAAATCAACTGACTCACGCCTCTTAAGAAAGAGTGCATCTCTGAGGGAAGTAAATTATAACATGGCTTTACAAAACGCTAAAGAAAAAAAGTCAATAAAAGGAACGACAGTCAACCGAAATATCGACGTCATGCAAAAATTATAGGACACAGTAAGTTTACTCGTCTTCAAGCAATCTTGACGTATGGCTACTTTGCGTGCCGAATTCAAAATACTTTTATTCATTGATATGTGAAACATACAGTCATGAAATACAGTCGAACCCCGCTATTTCGAAGTCCCAAGGGAAATGAAAAAAAGTTCGAAATAGCGGGGCTTCGAAATAACCGGGGAAGCGTAAAGGGGAAGGGTAAATGCAAGGGCATTCGATCCTCCTTCGAAATAGCGGGGACTTCGAATTAACCGAGTTCGAAATAGCGAGGTTCGACTGTAATTAACTAGATTGGGGAATCGATCAACGTCCTTGCGAGAATCAAACTGCTTGAGTAGGTCACGAAAATTCTTAAAATAAAAAATGGAAGATAAATAAACTACAACTCTTCAAAGCAGACAGTTTTTACCCGTTTATGTGCAGATGAAAAGAAAACAAGCTGAGCGCGACGGTATGTCGTTTGTTTATATATTACTTACTACATGGTTAATCAGGACCAAAATGACTATAAGCTGCCACAAGGGCACGCGCCGGGGCACGCGCCAAATAGAGAAATGTACATTACAACTTACAAGCTGGCTGTTATACTGGGCCAATATTTCAATAACCTGAATAAATAACTTACTTGACGTTCTGTTCCATCTCATTTATCCAAATGTTCAGAATGATAACTGGAGGGAAACCGGTCTCTGATCACAGCCGCAGTTATGTATAATGCATGTTTATCGACAACCACGTTCTTGGGGTTCTCTCCTACCCGTCCCTAGGGAGCGAGAGATGGGTAGGAGAGAGAACCTGGGAACGAGGTTGGTTTATCGACACAGCTGATTTATTTAAGCGATAGACCACACTTTCTATTGGTTTACCGGCTTGATAACCCACACGGGATGTTGGGAGAACACGAGAAAGGCTAGTAAATCGCGAGGGGAAGGCGAGTGATTTATTCTCGCAACCTTCGCAAGTGGTTCATCACGCCGGTAAACCCATGGAAAGTGTCAGTCTATTGCTTTTATAAAATAACTTTAAGTTTTCTATGAGTTTATCGGCACATTAAACCATAGGTTTTTAACCAATCAGAACGCGGGTTCTAGCTTAGTTATTTTATAAACCTTTTTCTCGAATTGATTACAAAGTAATGCAATACAGGATGCGCGAAAACAAAAGCACTGGGGGAGGGAGTGCGTAGCGTACACCCACCCGACACAGGCTAAACTCCCTCACCTAAAACAACGCGAAAAAATATCGCCTGTTATACAGGATATTTGTTTTGAAGCCCGCAATTTTTAAAATTACAAGGGATAGGTAGGGATGTGCAAGACCACAATTGCACAAAGCTCCCTTTCTGACGTAAGTGTCACGCAAGTCAACTTGTCGTCACTAGAGCAGCGTTGCGTGATGATTTTCACAAACAACGGCTGCGTAGGCACAGCTAGAAGATGTATAATATTTACTGCACATGGAAAAGTATAGGAATAGTTCCCTATCACCAGACCCATCTCTTAGCACCTATGTTTTTGTTGAGACCTCCTGAAGCTTCCTGAGCTACTGAGAAGAAGCGCCAATGGACTATGAAATGAAACTAAATGAGGCTAGGTAAGTTTATGCGTTACCTTAAAATAGAATATCAAGATATCCACATTTAAGAGAGAATAATTGTCTCAGTTGCTGAGACCAAACCAGCGGTGAAACTGCGCGAGTTTATATTCACCAAACGACCTTGATAGCCGGGAATCGTTCCTCCATGTTTGATTCTTAGAACCATTTGTGTGATGTATTTAGCCAAGTGACAAACCTTGATCTCCTTGTCTTATATTGACAATATTAAAACAACCGATATTTGCATTCTTTCCTGACTATGTTTGTTATAGGCACATTTTATTTGCAGTCTAAAGTTCATTGTTATCATTGTAATAATGACATTAAGGCTACCCTAGCCTGCGAACAAGCTCTCCCAGGAGTACAGGGGTGCAGGTAGGGGAGGAAAGAGGGGAAGGAAGGAGTCATGGATGAGAGAACAACAGATGTGCCCTCTTACAGTATATATTAACATCTGAACAGTAAGCTCACACCAACGTCAGCATACAAAGGTGCCACTGGCAGCTGCCCTCAGTCTGTTTATGAGCTTACTGTACCCACCCAACCCACGAGGTGAATGATGTAATGTGTGAAGGTTGGCCACACCACCAGGGTCTACATCCCCTACTCTTTTCAAACAGTGAGGTGGGTCTTTTTACATCCCACAAGAACCAGACAAGTGTAAGTGCTGTGTGATGGGACATACGTTTTTTTGTCTTTATCCGAAAAGACTTAGAGAGTCTAACCGCTTGCAGATGTCATTACAAAGGCAGCGCTTTCTTTTCAGTTATTTAGGACCCTGAGTGTTGGTCTGGCTGGGGTTTGAACCTGCGACCTCCCACTCAGCTGCAGACTGGTGCTCTCCCAACTGAGCTAACCAGGTGGAAGGAGAGCTTGCATTCTTGGAGGAGCAATACTCGTAGGCCTACTCATAGTTCAAAGTTCACCACAAAGAATGCACAATAATTGTTTCAATGGTGAGTGCTTGGGTCGGCATAAGTGACAGTTTGCCCCTTTTTCAATATTCTTCTCTGCTTTAGCTCCCAAGGCAACCTGACTACGAATGCAAGATTTCAATGATTCTAGTGTTTCATCGTTTTTTTCAGTGGCCATACTTTCAGGGCTAATAGTTTGTCCATGGGAAATTTATCTCAGCTCCACACTGATTGGCCAAAATTCGACAGCTCAGTTGTCAGGAAGCTGCATGGGGCCCTGGAGGTGGAATTTACATCCTTGAGACATGACTTTAAGGTTTCCCTCCTCTTTTGCTCTCGTCAGAACTTCTCTGGAGAGCTTGCTAGCAGGCTAAGGCTACCCTGTAATCTAGTATCCAGATCTCATGGAGGCCACCCTGTAATCTAGTCCCCAGATCTCACTGAGGATACCCTGTAATTTAGTCCCCAGATCTCACTGAGGGTATCCTGTAATCTAGTCCCCAGATCTCACTGTTTTGCCCCAGTAAACAGAGCAAGGAACTGATCAACTTGCTGTCGATCGTGGATCAGTTTCACCACTTGCCCCTTCTGGGACAGATCTTGGATTTATTTTAAAAGGGATTCAAATAAAAACTATGGCTAAAAGTGAATCATCTAGAGAGGACAAGGGCAAGCTATAACCGTTTTTGTCTCATCACACACTGCTTCTTCCTCCTTCTTTTTTGGAAGGACTATTGTGTGACAAGACAGAAACTGTTGCAAGGGAGACTGGGGCAAGCTCTCCTGCCCTGGAAAATTTTAAATTTGTTGTCCAGTATTGTGAGGGATATCAAATCTTTAATCCGTTCTGAGCATTGAGCAAAATTTTGAAAGTCATTGTGGTTTGACCATGCTGCAAGGTTCAAACGTTAGGATTAGTTTCAGCTAAGGGGGACCTCTTTATCCCTGAGGGGGGTACTCCCTAGGATGGCCTAGTTCTGTCAAAGAAGCTCGCCGCAAAGGGTGTACTTTCAGTCAGACTTTGAAAGGGTAGGTAAATTTGTTATTTAGGTGTTTAAAAGGATCTTAAGCTAAAATATTTTGAACCGATGTAGCTTGTATCAATTTAATTCTTCAAACAGTACATAAAAGAACAGGAATACTTTCTGTTAGTAAGTTTGTGCAAGAGACAACATTTTTCATTTATGGAAGGTACATAAAAGAGGTACTTTTTCCATCAAAAATGTTATATAAAAGGCTCAGGATTGAACCTTGGGGCAGACCCTGTATGAATTATTGTCGAGTAGCCCCTAACCCCCCAGCCTTCGTACCAATACCCCCTAAATAGTTATTTCTCTTTCACTGAATGAGTGTCCCACATGAATGATCAACAATTAATATTATCATAAAAAATGGGGACTGACTAATTAAATCATTTAAGTGGGATGCCTGTAAACTAGCTGGACAAAGTTAAGTGTTCTTTCCAACATAAACAAACTTTTTACCTTTTTAACCATTTAAGTTACCAGGATTTTTTTCTTTCTATGTTTCTTTGTTGTTGAAATTCTACACTTCGAAGATCTAATCCAAAAAAATTATCAGTATAAAGCCTGCGAGCAGGCTCTCTTGTGTGAGTTCGGGGAAAATTTTGCTCACCTGCTTTGCTCCTATTGGCTGGTATCTTGACACCCTAAAGTTGGGAAATTCAAAAATCAACAGCCCACGTACATGAGGCTCATTTTTCCACGCTTAACTCACACAAGTGCGTCTGTTCACAAGCCAGTTTATATATGGGGGTGTAAGCCAATTGCTACTTTATTTAGATATTCTGGTGCAGTTCTTTTTAATAATTATCAGTAAAAGCAACCTCATTCCTAGGTTCTCTCTCCCACCCTTGGCTCCATACGGACAGGTAGGAGAGAACCCTGGGAACGAGGTTGCAATAAAAGAAGCCAGTACATCACTTTCCATTTTTTAGAACTTGGACTTCATTTTAGCCATCAGTTCTCCTCATTATTATACCAAGGTAACTTAAGAAATGTATTTTTCCCTTTTTTCATTTTTTAAAATCCTTGTACATGATTTTTAAGTAAGTTTTGATTTTTTAATTTTTACCATGATGTCAGGGCCCCTTTTAATACCAGCCAGTGGCTGATATGGCTCTGCCTAAATTAAGTTGACTTGACTTTCTTGTTTCGGAAATCGATTATATCACCTTTGAAAGGGTGGAATTCCAGGAACAAAAGAACCGAGTTTAGACTCATGTATGAAGACTGGGCAATTGACTATGTTAAGGTATGTACGAAATACGTTTAAGGGACCCATCGTTTATTACGTCTCGGGGGGGTCAGAGGCGGGGTACAATTGTCTAAGAGGCTTGATACAATTGTCTAAGAGGCTTGATTTTGGGGGGTCAATTTTGAAAATGCACAGAATGTGAGGGGGGTCGAAATATTAAGACACAGGACTGGCCTTCTATGTAAAAGCCGTCAAACTATATTATGATTGAAGCAAATCCATGTTTCCTTTAAAAGTAGACAAAAAAAATACACTTTGGCGGTTCTTTGTCAGCAACAAAATGTTACCGTATAAAGCTTAGCCCAGGAACCTATCAGCTCTTTCTCCTACCAGGAATGAAGGTGCATGTACGTACATACGTCTATGCATACAGCCGAAATCTGGGAAAAATATAAATAGATTTTTCAGATTTTTTTTTATTTCGTGAAAGCATTTTTTTTTCATTAAATCGGGATAAATATTTCGCATTATATTGGCGTTTTTGTGTTAGGATTTCCTTTATCCTTCTACTAATTAAGTAGAGTGAAATGGATCCGAATGTGAAGCCACAGACCTGGGTTGAGACTTTTGACAAAGCCAACTCCAATTCTATTCCGGAGTATACGTCACGTCTCTCATAACTTTGTTGACTTATCCCGTGTCAACGTACTGACAGCTGAGCGTAGCTTCAGCAGTATGAAGAGACTGCAAACTCCTTTACGAAGGACCATGACAGACGAGAGATTGAGCTCTCTTGCAATTCCGCAAATGAGCACAAAGACGTAAATGATATTGATGGCATAACTGAGTTTGCCTGTCTGAAGGGTACACATCTCACCCTTTGCTTGTAACCTTCTTTATTGCGTCACTGTTTTACCCTTTTTTTGCCGTAAACACTGTACCTTACCGATAACTCTAGAGATGGGTAAAATAAACAACTAATCACTGCATTTTCCTTCGTCTTTATTTACTAAGAATGTCCGGCAGAAAACGCAGGAGATGGCATTTCCGAGACCCTAAATTTGTAAAAAAGTTTCTGGGGGAGCATTTCTCCAGACTCCCCCAGGTTCCCCCTTCGTCGTGCTAACTTTTCTTCCCCTGCGTGCACCCTGGGGAGCTGGGCTGGGGGGGAGGGGCTGCATTCTAAAATTGTTATTACCAAGGGGTACAATTTCCATATGTAATTTTTTTTTTTTTTTTTGGGGGTAAAGTTTTGTAACACCACACTTTTTTGAAAACCCCCGCCCCCCCTCTGGGACGTAATAAACGATCGGTTCCTAAATATAAATTGATGCCAATTAGGTCCAACATTTCGTGGTTCTCCTCTTGTGAAAGTTTACAGTGAAACCCCGGGGGGGCACTTTAGAAACTTCTGGGTGGGGATGTGCCGCTGGAACCCTTGAACCCTTGACCTATACCAGAGCGAAGTTCAGCTGAATTTTGCTACCCTATACTAGAGTAAACTCCCAAATCCCCCTATCCTAGAGTAGCTGTTTCCCCAGTCTAGATAAAATCTTCAACCAACTGATCAGTTTCCCGAATAATGATACCCTATTCTAGACCCAAACGCTCTGATTTATATACCCTATCCTAGAGTAAACTGCTTGAAAACCATACCCTTCACAGCGGCACATACCCATACAGCCCATATATGGCAGTACCCCCCCCGGGAGTGAAACCCCTCTCTACAGATACCCGCTTAATACTGACACCAGTATATAACGGACAACGGTTTCGTTTGTGCCGACGAAAAGTACATTTTTTTGTATAAAATTAACCTACTTAATACGGACACCGGTTAATACAGAAAACTTGATGGACACTTTTCTGTGTCCCGAATCGCAGACTCTCGTATACCGTCAACCTATTTATCTGTGCGCTGTCTTTGACTGTATATCGGACCAGTAAAGCATCTCAGAAACAGCGAATGACCTTTCAAACGTTTTATCTAAAAAATGTTCAGCCCAACTGGCTGAGTAGTAAACTAACAGCATCAGTACCAAGTAAAGTCAAGGATTCCTTTGGTTTATTTCAAGACACTTGATTGAAAGGTAGTTTTAGTCCGCTGACACTATGATAAATGATCGTGAGGTTTTTTTTAATTTAGGATGATATCTGCTTATTGTAAGTCTTTAGGTCGATGAAACATGTGTCCATTACGCTTTTTTTGCTGACAGCCCGCTTGATACGAACACCCATATTTTCTCTTCGTTCCTTCCCATGAGTCCAAGCGCATCTCAACCTAGCCCCGATCTTCTCTCACGGTTGTGACTAGAATGCATGGATACCCCAAAGTCAGATTGTCATCTTCTCTCACCCCCGGCCAAAACACATATAAATAGCGGCTGGGTACGAGTCTGACGAACAGTGGTTCAATGGTTCATTTATTTCACAGTATTTACAGAGAATAACATAGAAAGGAAAATATAATTACAATAGATGATTACAAAAATAAAATAATTACAGCACGGGTTATAATATGTGTGTGGTGGTCATAGGATAAAAAGCTTTCTAGTTAACCACCACCTACTTTCGAACACAACGAAGAAATGACAGAAAGCTTTAGAAGGGAATGTTTGTGGTGCCTAGGACTAGTGTACTGAGCTCTTTGAAGCGGAATACTAAACCTAGCTGCTCTGATGTTATTCTGGCTTTTGAAGCCATTGCAGGCTCACAGAGCTGCTCGCTTATGTGTCTCTCGGATAATACAGACACTATGGCATGTCCCCTGGGTGTCCGCATTAACCGCCGGGTTCCACTGTAATATACTCGACCAGTGACCAATGTGACGTTTGCCTTTGAGCATTGCTTTTCGCGATATTTTGTGCGATTTCGCGTACAAATTATGCAAGCCCATGACAGTTATGTTTGATGCAGCGGTTTTGAATACCTTCACAAAGAAAACTGAAGGCAAGATATTGAAATTATCGACGTAACAGCTGAAACAGGTTTAATAGGTCTTGAGCTTCACAAAATGGGCTACACCAATTAACACACACTGGATAGTTCAAATGAAGCAAGAAAGAAGGGGATTTACACACAGTTCTGCCTTCCAATCGACGATCAGCGGTTTTTAGAGTTAAACACAGGAGATTATGACGCTCTTATCTGTGTCAACGTGTTTGGAAATAATCACATTCTTCCTTCAGCTTTGGCAGAAATGTGTCGAATTGTTGTGAAAGGTAAACTGCTAGTTTATAGTCATTGATATAATTAAGTAAAACTTTAGGCATGGTAAAGTTAATGACGCCATGCTGGCGGCGGAGAGCAAGGGACGGACTGGCACAAGACAAACACAGCGCTCACATATGTACCATATTAATTTCCTTTGCTTGTCTTCTCTCAGTGCGTCTACAATGAGGGACAAAAGTGTTGACACACTTCCGTAAAATGGCCCCTTTTTGCATAGTGGATATACTTATCCCCTTCCCCTGTCTACCCCAACCCCTTCCCCCCAAAATCAATGTTGAATTTTGGACCCTCAAGTCTTTTTTTTACTTCAGACAACATTGATTCGGGGGGTCGGGGGATTTACGGCGTTTAAAAGGAATGAAATGATAAATGAATTAAATGTTTGTTAAAAGCACCCGTTTTAAACAAGTGTGTCAACTACTTTTGTCCCTGATTGTCTGAAATATGTATCTGTGTTTTCCGGCTAGATTTCGGACGCTGCTGAATTTTTGTGCGATGACGTTACTCTATGGACCAAATTGTTTGTTTATAAACAACAATTTGAAAAGTTTGGTCCTGATTTGTAGTATACGTAGAGTAAAATGTACGAAGCGTATGTCATTACTTAATCTTGTACTCCCGCGCGCGTTCCTGATACCCTGTCAGGTCGAGAGGAAATCACTTGTGTTGTGATCAATGCCGCTGCTGCGGATATAATTTTTTTACAAGCATTATCAATAGTGGAAAAAGGATGGAAACACTAAGGTACAATGAAAATTGTTCTGGTAAATGGTTAACTGAAGCGAATGAAGTACTGCAACATGCATTATTGTTTACATTGACTTTTGCCATTAGTGAAAGGACGTGAACAATATACAGGTTATGAACCTCATAAATGATGAGCCAGTCGTTTGTGCTATGCCCTATAAATAGATGATTTTTTTTTGGAGACCTTTTCAAATCTAGCAGATCCAAACCTTTAGCGTGTGTAGGCGTCGAACAGGTTAGACCAGGTTAGGAATGTACTTTTGTAATGATTTTAGATGACCGCCTGCCATTTATTAAGTGGCATTTTTTTTTATTGGTGTTGGGTGGACAACTATTTCATTTCCCAGCTCGTAAATCACAGAATACCAAAGAAATTGTTTTCAAGATAGACAAACCAGTTTGTATCATCGCCAAAACAGCAATTACTTTGGCCCAGAAGTTCACTTGATGATAAGGAAAGCGGGATAACACGTGATCGATGACGGCCGTGCTCTGGAAAATCTTCCTTTTTTATGCGCTAAAAAGGAAAAAGAAGATTCCGCTATGTAGCAAGTGCTTCGCAATACGTATTCTTGGCGAGAAAAATTCCAGCGATGTGGTGCAAATAAGGAGTTTCAACGGTTAACCACGAGAATACATATCGACATTAAGAGGTCATAACAGACTTAATATGTTACTTTCCGTTTGCCGAAACTTGGTTAACCGTTGTAACACGAAGGAAGCAGTGTTTTCCTCAGTTTGAGCTGTCGTTTTCTTTGAGAGTCAAATACCAGTTCACGTTTCAAAGCTCTCTTTTAATTTTCTCTCCCGACAATAGACAACAACACAGGGTTTCGCTTGAGAAATGCAGTCCAAATACACAGACATATGCGCTCATGTCACGCTATTTACGTTGCGTTATCATGTCACACAGGGTGTCACGAGGTGGGATTGAAAGTAATTGTTTTCGTGTACACTTGCAATGTTTGCTACGCAGTCCTTAGTTTTTATTGAATTGGCCATGAATTTACCTTCACTTTTCCGTAGTTTCGATATTGAACGCAGTGACGGCCGCTCTTCACTAACGTTCCATATTTCCGTGACTGGCCAGTGACTATCTCCACTACGTGTCAATCCTTACCCTACCCGTGATTGTTTGCGCCTTAACAACCGGATAAAGTGAAGAACGAGAAATATTCACTTTATTAAAAACATTTTCAGTACGCATACCCTTGAAATTCATCAAAAGTTGTACATGTGTGCGAGTTTCAGCGTCAGTTTTAGCATGTAAACCATAACGACGTTTATTCTGGATATCGCAGCCCCTTTATTACGTCATCACGTAATTGAATTGGCCCTATAATTCGGTCGTGAATAAGTCAATGTCACCCCATCACCAATAACATAATTATGTCATTGATTCATTTAATTTCAGTTAAAATCAGTGTCATATACGGCTCAACTTGTGTGCAGTAGCACAATTTTGCATTCAGACAATGAGGGACAAAAGTGTTGACACACTTCCGTAAAATGGTCCCTTTTTGCATAGTGGATATACTTATCCCCTTCCTCTGTCAACCCCAACCTCTTCCCCCCAAAATCAATGTTGAATTTTGGACCCTCAAGTCTTTTTTTACTTCAGACAACATTGATTCGTGGGGTCGGGGGATTTACGGCGTTTAAAAGGAATGAAATAATAAATGACTTAAATGTTTGTTAAAAGCACCCGTTTTAAACAAGTGTGTCAACTACTTTTGTCCCTGATTGTCTGAAATATGTATCTGTGTTTTCCGGGTAGATTTTGGACGCTGCTGAATTTTTGTGCGATGACGTTACTCTATGGGCCAAATTGTTTGTTTATAAACAACAATTTGAAAAGTTTGGTCCTGATTTGTAGTATACGTAGAGTAAAATGTACGAAGCGTATGTCATTACTTAATATTGTACTCCCGCGCGCGTTCCTGATACCCTGTCAGGTCGAGAGGAAATCACTTGTGTTGTGATCAATGCCGCTGCTGCGGATATAATTTTTTTACAAGCATTATCAATAGTGGAAAAAGGATGGAAACACTAAGGTACAATGAAAATTGTTCTGGAAAATGGTTAACTGAAGCGAATGAAGTACTGCAACATGCATTATTGTTTACATTGACTTTTGCCATTAGTGAAAGGACGTGAACAATATACAGGTTATGAACCTCATAAATGATGAGCCAGTCGTTTGTGCTATGCCCTATAAAGAAATGATTTTTTTTGGAGACCTTTTCAAATCTAGCAGATCCAAACCTTTAGCGTGTGTAGGCGTCGAACAGGTTAGACCAGGTTAGGAATGTACTTTTGTAATGATTCTAGATGACCGCCTGCCATTTATTCAGTGGCATTTTTTTTTTATGGTGTTGGGTGGACAACTATTTCATTTCCCAGCTCGTAAATCACAGAATACCAAAGAAATTGTTTTCAAGATAGACACACCAGTTTGTATCATCGCCAAAACAGCAATTACTTTGGCCCAGAAGTTCACTTGATGACAAGGAAAGCGGGATAACACGTGATCGATGACGGCCGTGCTCTGGAAAATCTTCCTTTTTATGCGCTAATTCCTCACAAAAGGCAAAAGAAGATTCCGCTATGTAGAAAGTGCTTCGCAATACGTATTCTTGGCGAGAAAAATTCCAGCGATGTGGTGCAAATAAGGAGTTTCAACGGTTAACCACGAGAATACATATCGACATTAAGAGGTCATAACAGACTTAATATGTTACTTTCCGTTTGCCGAAACTTGGTTAACCGTTGTAACACGAAGGAAGCAGTGTTTTCCTCAGTTTGAGCTGTCGTTTTCTTTGAGAGTCAAATACCAGTTCACGTTTCAAAGCTATCTTTTCATTTTGTCTCCCGACAATAGACAACAACACAGGGTTTCGCTTGAGAAATGCAGTCCAAATACACAGACATATGCGCTCATGTCACGCTATTTACGTTGCGTTATCATGTCACACAGGGTGTCACGAGGTGGGATTGAAAGTAATTGTTTTCGTGTACACTTGCAATGTTTGCTACGCAGTCCTTAGTTTTTTATTGAATTGGCCATGAATTTACCTTCACTTTTCCGTAGTTTCGATATTGAACGCAGTGACGGCCGCTCTTCACTAACGTTCCATATTTCCGTGACTGGCCAGTGACTATCTCCACTACGTGTCAATCCTTACCCTACCCGTGATTGTTTGCGCCTTAACAACCGGATAAAGTGAAGAACGAGAAATATTCACTTTATTAAAAACATTTTCAGTACGCATACCCTTGAAATTCATCAAAAGTTGTACATGTGTGCGAGTTTCAGCGTCAGTTTTTAGCATGTAAACCATAACGACGTTTATTCTGGATATCGCAGCCCCTTTATTACGTCATCACGTAATTGGAATTGGCCCTATAATTCGGTCGTGAATAAGTCAATGTCACCCCCACCACCAATAACATAATTATGTCATTGATTCCTTTAATTTCAGTTAAAATCAATGTCATACACGGCTCAACTTGTGTGCAGTAGCACAATTTTGCATTCAGACAATGAGGGACAAAAGTGTTGACACACTTCCGTAAAATGGCCCCTTTTTGCATAGTGGATATACTTATCCCCTTCCCCTGTCTACCCCAACCCCTTCCCCCCAAAATCAATGTTGAATTTTGGACCCTCAAGTCTTTTTTTACTTCAGACAACATTGATTCGGGGGGTGGGGGGATTTACGGCGTTTAAAAGGAATGAAATAATAAATGAATTAAATGTTTGTTAAAAGCACCCGTTTTAAACAAGTGTGTCAACTACTTTTGTCCCTGATTGTAGATTTGAAAAGGTCTCCAAAAAAAAATCATTTATTTATAGGGCATAGCACAAACGACTGGCTCATCATTTATGAGGTTCATAACCTGTATATTGTTCACGTCCTTTCACTAATGGCAAAAGTCAATGTAAACAATAATGCATGTTGCAGTACTTCATTCGCTTCAGTTAACCATTTACCAGAACAATTTTCATTGTACCTTAGTGTTTCCATCCTTTTTCCACTATGGATAATGCTTGTAAAAAAATTATATCCGCAGCAGCGGCATTGATCACAACACAAGTGATTTCCTCTCGACCTGACAGGGTATCAGGAACGCGCGCGGGAGTACAAGATTAAGTAATGACATACGCTTCGTACATTTTACTCTACGTATACTACAAATCAGGACCAAACTTTTCAAATTGTTGTTTATAAACAAACAATTTGGTCCATAGAGTAACGTCATCGCACAAAAATTCAGCAGCGTCCGAAATCTAGCCGGAAAACACAGATACATATTTCAGACAATCAGGGACAAAAGTAGTTGACACACTTGTTTAAAACGGGTGCTTTTAACAAACATTTAATTCATTTATTATTTCATTCCTTTTAAACGCCGTAAATCCCCTCACCCCCCGAATCAATGTTGTCTGAAGTAAAAAAAAGACTTGAGGGTCCAAAATTCAACATTGATTTTGGGGGGAAGGGGTTGGGGTAGACAGGGGAAGGGGATAAGTATATCCACTATGCAAAAAGGGGCCATTTTACGGAAGTGTGTCAACACTTTTGTCCCTCATTGTAGCAGATCCAAACCTTTAGCGTGTGTAGGCGTCGAACAGGTTAGACCAGGTTAGGAATGTACTTTTGTAATGATTCTAGATGACCGCCTGCCATTTATTCAGTGGCATTTTTTTTATTGGTGTTGGGTGGACAACTATTTCATTTCCCAGCTCGTAAATCACAGAATACCAAAGACATTGTTTTCAAGATAGACACACCAGTTTGTATCATCGCCAAAACAGCAATTACTTTGGCCCAGAAGTTCACTTGATGACAAGGAAAGCGGGATAACACGTGATCGATGACGGCCGTGCTCTGGAAAATCTTCCTTTTTTATGCGCTAATTCCTCACAAAAGGCAAAAGAAGATTCCGCTATGTAGAAAGTGCTTCGCAATACGTATTCTTGGCGAGAAAAATTCCAGCGATGTGGTGCAAATAAGGAGTTTCAACGGTTAACCACGAGAATACATATCGACATTAAGAGGTCATAACAGACTTAATATGTTACTTTCCGTTTGCCGAAACTTGGTTAACCGTTGTAACACGAAGGAAGCAGTGTTTTCCTCAGTTTGAGCTGTCGTTTTCTTTGAGAGTCAAATACCAGTTCACGTTTCAAAGCTCTCTTTTCATTTTGTCTCCCGACAATAGACAACAACACAGGGTTTCGCTTGAGAAATGCAGTCCAAATACACAGACATATGCGCTCATGTCACGCTATTTACGTTGCGTTATCATGTCACACAGGGTGTCACGAGGTGGGATTGAAAGTAATTGTTTTCGTGTACACTTGCAAATGTTTGCTACGCAGTCCTTAGTTTTTTATTGAATTGGCCATGAATTTACCTTCACTTTTCCGTAGTTTCGATATTGAACGCAGTGACGGCCGCTCTTCACTAACGTTCCATATTTCCGTGACTGGCCAGTGACTATCTCCACTACGTGTCAATCCTTACCCTACCCGTGATTGTTTGCGCCTTAACAACCGGATAAAGTGAAGAACGAGAAATATTCACTTTATTAAAAACATTTTCAGTACGCATACCCTTGAAATTCATCAAAAGTTGTACATGTGTGCGAGTTTCAGCGTCAGTTTTAAGCATGTAAACCATAACGACGTTTATTCTGGATATCGCAGCCCCTTTATTACGTCATCACGTAATTGGAATTGGCCCTATAATTCGGTCGTGAATAAGTCAATGTCACCCCACCACCAATAACATAATTATGTCATTGATTCCTTTAATTTCAGTTAAAATCAATGTCATACACGGCTCAACTTGTGTGCAGTAGCACAATTTTGCATTCAGACAATGAGGGACAAAAAGTGTGTTGACACACTTCCGTAAAATGGCCCCTTTTTGCATAGTGGATATACTTATCCCCTTCCCCTGTCTACCCCAACCCCTTCCCCCAAAATCAATGTTGAATTTTGGACCCTCAAGTCTTTTTTTTTCAGACAACATTGATTCGGGGGTCGGGGGATTTACGGCGTTTAAAAGGAATGAAATAATAAATGAATTAAATGTTTGTTAAAAGCACCCGTTTTAAACAAGTGTGTCAACTACTTTTGTCCCTGATTGTCTGAAATATGTATCTGTGTTTTCCGGCTAGATTTCGGACGCTGCTGAATTTTTGTGCGATGACGTTATTTATGGACCAAATTGTTTGTTTATAAACAACAATTTGAAAAGTTTGGTCCTGATTTGTAGTATACGTAGAGTAAAATGTACGAAGCGTATGTCATTACTTAATCTTGTACTCCCGCGCGTTCCTGATACCCTGTCAGGTCGAGAGGAAATCACTTGTGTTGTGATCAATGCCGCTGCTGCGGATATAATTTTTTTTACAAGCATTATCAATAGTGGAAAAGGATGGAAACACTAAGGTACAATGAAAATTGTTCTGGTAAATGGTTAACTGAAGCGAATGAAGTACTGCAACATGCATTATTGTTTACATTGACTTTTGCCATTAGTGAAAGGACGTGAACAATATACAGGTTATGAACCTCATAAATGATGAGCCAGTCGTTTGTGCTATGCCCTATAAATAAATGATTTTTTTTTTGGAGACCTTTTCAAATCTAGCAGATCCAAACCTTTAGCGTGTGTAGGCGTCGAACAGGTTAGACCAGGTTAGGAATGTACTTTTGTAATGATTCTAGATGACCGCCTGCCATTTATTCAGTGGCATTTTTTTTTATTGGTGTTGGGTGGACAACTATTTCATTTCCCAGCTCGTAAATCACAGAATACCAAAGAAATTGTTTTCAAGATAGACACACCAGTTTGTATCATCGCCAAAACAGCAATTACTTTGGCCCAGAAGTTCACTTGATGACAAGGAAAGCGGGATAACACGTGATCGATGACGGCCGTGCTCTGGAAAATCTTCCTTTTTATGCGCTAATTCCTCACAAAAGGCAAAAGAAGATTCCGCTATGTAGAAAGTGCTTCGCAATACGTATTCTTGGCGAGAAAAATTCCAGCGATGTGGTGCAAATAAGGAGTTTCAACGGTTAACCACGAGAATACATATCGACATTAAGAGGTCATAACAGACTTAATATGTTACTTTCCGTTTGCCGAAACTTGGTTAACCGTTGTAACACGAAGGAAGCAGTGTTTTCCTCAGTTTGAGCTGTCGTTTTCTTTGAGAGTCAAATACCAGTTCACGTTTCAAAGCTCTCTTTTCATTTTGTCTCCCGACAATAGACAACAACACAGGGTTTCGCTTGAGAAATGCAGTCCAAATACACAGACATATGCGCTCATGTCACGCTATTTACGTTGCGTTATCATGTCACACAGGGTGTCACGAGGTGGGATTGAAAGTAATTGTTTTCGTGTACACTTGCAATGTTTGCTACGCAGTCCTTAGTTTTTTATTGAATTGGCCATGAATTTACCTTCACTTTTCCGTAGTTTCGATATTGAACGCAGTGACGGCCGCTCTTCACTAACGTTCCATATTTCCGTGACTGGCCAGTGACTATCTCCACTACGTGTCAATCCTTACCCTACCCGTGATTGTTTGCGCCTTAACAACCGGATAAAGTGAAGAACGAGAAATATTCACTTTATTAAAAACATTTTCAGTACGCATACCCTTGAAATTCATCAAAAGTTGTACATGTGTGCGAGTTTCAGCGTCAGTTTTTAAGCATGTAAACCATAACGACGTTTATTCTGGATATCGCAGCCCCTTTATTACGTCATCACGTAATTTGGAATTGGCCCTATAATTCGGTCGTGAATAAGTCAATGTCACCCCCACCACCAATAACATAATTATGTCATTGATTCCTTTAATTTCAGTTAAAATCAATGTCATACACGGCTCAACTTGTGTGCAGTAGCACAATTTTGCATTCAGACAATGAGGGACAAAAGTGTTGACACACTTCCGTAAAATGGCCCCTTTTGCATAGTGGATATACTTATCCCTTCCCTGTCTACCCCAACCCCTTCCCCCCAAAATCAATGTTGAATTTTGGACCCTCAAGTCTTTTTTTTACTTCAGACAACATTGATTCGGGGGGTCGGGGGATTTACGGCGTTTAAAAGGAATGAAATAATAAATGAATTAAATGTTTGTTAAAAGCACCCGTTTTAAACAAGTGTGTCAACTACTTTTGTCCCTGATTGTCTGAAATATGTATCTGTGTTTTCCGGCTAGATTTCGGACGCTGCTGAATTTTTGTGCGATGACGTTATTTATGGACCAAATTGTTTGTTTATAAACAACAATTTGAAAAGTTTGGTCCTGATTTGTAGTATACGTAGAGTAAAATGTACGAAGCGTATGTCATTACTTAATCTTGTACTCCCGCGCGCGTTCCTGATACCCTGTCAGGTCGAGAGGAAATCACTTGTGTTAGATCAATGCCGCTGCTGCGGATATAATTTTTTTACAAGCATTATCAATAGTGGAAAAAGGATGGAAACACTAAGGTACAATGAAAATTGTTCTGGTAAATGGTTAACTGAAGCGAATGAAGTACTGCAACATGCATTATTGTTTACATTGACTTTTGCCATTAGTGAAAGGACGTGAACAATATACAGGTTATGAACCTCATAAATGATGAGCCAGTCGTTTGTGCTATGCCCTATAAATAAATGATTTTTTTTTGGAGACCTTTTCAAATCTAGCAGATCCAAACCTTTAGCGTGTGTAGGCGTCGAACAGGTTAGACCAGGTTAGGAATGTACTTTTGTAATGATTCTAGATGACCGCCTGCCATTTATTCAGTGGCATTTTTTTTATTGGTGTTGGGTGGACAACTATTTCATTTCCCAGCTCGTAAATCACAGAATACCAAAGAAATTGTTTTCAAGATAGACACACCAGTTTGTATCATCGCCAAAACAGCAATTACTTTGGCCCAGAAGTTCACTTGATGACAAGGAAAGCGGGATAACACGTGATCGATGACGGCCGTGCTCTGGAAAATCTTCCTTTTTTATGCGCTAATTCCTCACAAAAGGCAAAAGAAGATTCCGCTATGTAGAAAGTGCTTCGCAATACGTATTCTTGGCGAGAAAAATTCCAGCGATGTGGTGCAAATAAGGAGTTTCAACGGTTAACCACGAGAATACATATCGACATTAAGAGGTCATAACAGACTTAATATGTTACTTTCCGTTTGCCGAAACTTGGTTAACCGTTGTAACACGAAGGAAGCAGTGTTTTCCTCAGTTTGAGCTGTCGTTTTCTTTGAGAGTCAAATACCAGTTCACGTTTCAAAGCTCTCTTTTCATTTTGTCTCCCGACAATAGACAACAACACAGGGTTTCGCTTGAGAAATGCAGTCCAAATACACAGACATATGCGCTCATGTCACGCTATTTACGTTGCGTTATCATGTCACACAGGGTGTCACGAGGTGGGATTGAAAGTAATTGTTTTCGTGTACACTTGCAATGTTTGCTACGCAGTCCTTAGTATTTTTATTGAATTGGCCATGAATTTACCTTCACTTTTCCGTAGTTTCGATATTGAACGCAGTGACGGCCGCTCTTCACTAACGTTCCATATTTCCGTGACTGGCCAGTGACTATCTCCACTACGTGTCAATCCTTACCCTACCCGTGATTGTTTGCGCCTTAACAACCGGATAAAGTGAAGAACGAGAAATATTCACTTTATTAAAAACATTTTCAGTACGCATACCCTTGAAATTCATCAAAAGTTGTACATGTGTGCGAGTTTCAGCGTCAGTTTTTAGCATGTAAACCATAACGACGTTTATTCTGGATATCGCAGCCCCTTTATTACGTCATCACGTAATTGAATTGGCCCTATAATTCGGTCGTGAATAAGTCAATGTCACCCCACCACCAATAACATAATTATGTCATTGATTCCTTTAATTTCAGTTAAAATCAATGTCATACACGGCTCAACTTGTGTGCAGTAGCACAATTTTGCATTCAGACAATGAGGGACAAAAGTGTTGACACACTTCCGTAGAATGGCCCCTTTTTGCATAGTGTATATACTTATCCCCTCTCCATGTCTACCCCAACCCCTTCCCCCCAAAATCAATGTTGAATTTTGGACCGTGAAGTCTTTTTTTTAACTTCAGACAACATTGATTCGGGGGGTCGGGGGATTTACGGTGTTTAAAAGAAATGAAATAATAAATAAATTACATGTTTGTTAAAAGCACCCGTTTTAAACAAGTGTGTCAACTACTTTTGTCCCTGATTGTCTGAAATATGTATCTGTGTTTTTGCGGCTAGATTTTTGACGCTGCTGAATTTTTGTGCGATGACGTTACTCTATGGGCCGAATTTTTTGTTTTTAAACATCAATTTATAGAGTTTCGTCCTGATTTGTAGTATACGTAGAGTAAAATGTACGAAGCGTTTGTCATTACTTAATCTTGTACTCCCGCGCGCGTTCCTGATACCCTGTCGGGTCGAGACGAAATGATTTGTGTTGTGATCAATGCCGCTGCTGCGGATATAATTTTTTTACAAGCATTATCAATAGTGGAAAAAGGATGGAAACACTAAGGTACAATGAAAATTGTTCTGGTAAATGGTTAACTGAAGCGAATGAAGTACTGCAACATGCATTATTGTTTACATTGACTTTTGCCATTAGTGAAAGGACGTGAACAATATACAGGTTATGAACCTCATAAATGATGAGCCAGTCGTTTGTGCTATGCCCTATAAATAAATGATTTTTTTTTGGAGACCTTTTCAAATCTAGCAGATCCAAACCTTTAGCGTGTGTAGGCGTCGAACAGGTTAGACCAGGTTAGGAATGTACTTTTGTAATGATTCTAGATGACCGCCTGCCATTTATTCAGTGGCATTTTTTTTATTGGTGTTGGGTGGACAACTATTTCATTTCCCAGCTCGTAAATCACAGAATACCAAAGAAATTGTTTTCAAGATAGACACACCAGTTTGTATCATCGCCAAAACAGCAATTACTTTGGCCCAGAAGTTCACTTGATGACAAGGAAAGCGGGATAACACGTGATCGATGACGGCCGTGCTCTGGAAAATCTTCCTTTTTTATGCGCTAATTCCTCACAAAAGGCAAAAGAAGATTCCGCTATGTAGAAAGTGCTTCGCAATACGTATTCTTGGCGAGAAAAATTCCAGCGATGTGGTGCAAATAAGGAGTTTCAACGGTTAACCACGAGAATACATATCGACATTAAGAGGTCATAACAGACTTAATATGTTACTTTCCGTTTGCCGAAACTTGGTTAACCGTTGTAACACGAAGGAAGCAGTGTTTTCCTCAGTTTGAGCTGTCGTTTTCTTTGAGAGTCAAATACCAGTTCACGTTTCAAAGCTCTCTTTTCATTTTGTCTCCCGACAATAGACAACAACACAGGGTTTCGCTTGAGAAATGCAGTCCAAATACACAGACATATGCGCTCATGTCACGCTATTTACGTTGCGTTATCATGTCACACAGGGTGTCACGAGGTGGGATTGAAAGTAATTGTTTTCGTGTACACTTGCAATGTTTGCTACGCAGTCCTTAGTTTTTTATTGAATTGGCCATGAATTTACCTTCACTTTTCCGTAGTTTCGATATTGAACGCAGTGACGGCCGCTCTTCACTAACGTTCCATATTTCCGTGACTGGCCAGTGACTATCTCCACTACGTGTCAATCCTTACCCTACCCGTGATTGTTTGCGCCTTAACAACCGGATAAAGTGAAGAACGAGAAATATTCACTTTATTAAAAACATTTTCAGTACGCATACCCTTGAAATTCATCAAAAGTTGTACATGTGTGCGAGTTTCAGCGTCAGTTTTTAGCATGTAAACCATAACGACGTTTATTCTGGATATCGCAGCCCCTTTATTACGTCATCACGTAATTGGAATTGGCCCTATAATTCGGTCGTGAATAAGTCAATGTCACCCCCACCACCAATAACATAATTATGTCATTGATTCCTTTAATTTCAGTTAAAATCAATGTCATACACGGCTCAACTTGTGTGCAGTAGCACAATTTTGCATTCAGACAATGAGGGACAAAAGTGTTGACACACTTCCGTAAAATGGCCCCTTTTTGCATAGTGGATATACTTATCCCCTTCCCCTGTCTACCCCAACCCCTTCCCCCCAAAATCAATGTTGAATTTTGGACCCTCAAGTCTTTTTTTTACTTCAGACAACATTGATTCGGGGGGTCGGGGGATTTACGGCGTTTAAAAGGAATGAAATAATAAATGAATTAAATGTTTGTTAAAAGCACCCGTTTTAAACAAGTGTGTCAACTACTTTTGTCCCTGATTGTCTGAAATATGTATCTGTGTTTTCCGGCTAGATTTCGGACGCTGCTGAATTTTTGTGCGATGACGTTACTCTATGGACCAAATTGTTTGTTTATAAACAACAATTTGAAAAGTTTGGTCCTGATTTGTAGTATACGTAGAGTAAAATGTACGAAGCGTATGTCATTACTTAATCTTGTACTCCCGCGCGCGTTCCTGATACCCTGTCAGGTCGAGAGGAAATCACTTGTGTTGTGATCAATGCCGCTGCTGCGGATATAATTTTTTTACAAGCATTATCAATAGTGGAAAAAGGATGGAAACACTAAGGTACAATGAAAATTGTTCTGGAAAATGGTTAACTGAAGCGAATGAAGTACTGCAACATGCATTATTGTTTACATTGACTTTTGCCATTAGTGAAAGGACGTGAACAATATACAGGTTATGAACCTCATAAATGATGAGCCAGTCGTTTGTGCTATGCCCTATAAAGAAATGATTTTTTTTTGGAGACCTTTTCAAATCTAGCAGATCCAAACCTTTAGCGTGTGTAGGCGTCGAACAGGTTAGACCAGGTTAGGAATGTACTTTTGTAATGATTCTAGATGACCGCCTGCCATTTATTCAGTGGCATTTTTTTTATTGGTGTTGGGTGGACAACTATTTCATTTCCCAGCTCGTAAATCACAGAATACCAAAGAAATTGTTTTCAAGATAGACACACCAGTTTGTATCATCGCCAAAACAGCAATTACTTTGGCCCAGAAGTTCACTTGATGACAAGGAAAGCGGGATAACACGTGATCGATGACGGCCGTGCTCTGGAAAATCTTCCTTTTTTATGCGCTAATTCCTCACAAAAGGCAAAAGAAGATTCCGCTATGTAGAAAGTGCTTCGCAATACGTATTCTTGGCGAGAAAAATTCCAGCGATGTGGTGCAAATAAGGAGTTTCAACGGTTAACCACGAGAATACATATCGACATTAAGAGGTCATAACAGACTTAATATGTTACTTTCCGTTTGCCGAAACTTGGTTAACCGTTGTAACACGAAGGAAGCAGTGTTTTCCTCAGTTTGAGCTGTCGTTTTCTTTGAGAGTCAAATACCAGTTCACGTTTCAAAGCTCTCTTTTCATTTTGTCTCCCGACAATAGACAACAACACAGGGTTTCGCTTGAGAAATGCAGTCCAAATACACAGACATATGCGCTCATGTCACGCTATTTACGTTGCGTTATCATGTCACACAGGGTGTCACGAGGTGGGATTGAAAGTAATTGTTTTCGTGTACACTTGCAATGTTTGCTACGCAGTCCTTAGTTTTTTATTGAATTGGCCATGAATTTACCTTCACTTTTCCGTAGTTTCGATATTGAACGCAGTGACGGCCGCTCTTCACTAACGTTCCATATTTCCGTGACTGGCCAGTGACTATCTCCACTACGTGTCAATCCTTACCCTACCCGTGATTGTTTGCGCCTTAACAACCGGATAAAGTGAAGAACGAGAAATATTCACTTTATTAAAAACATTTTCAGTACGCATACCCTTGAAATTCATCAAAAGTTGTACATGTGTGCGAGTTTCAGCGTCAGTTTTTAGCATGTAAACCATAACGACGTTTATTCTGGATATCGCAGCCCCTTTATTACGTCATCACGTAATTGGAATTGGCCCTATAATTCGGTCGTGAATAAGTCAATGTCACCCCCACCACCAATAACATAATTATGTCATTGATTCCTTTAATTTCAGTTAAAATCAATGTCATACACGGCTCAACTTGTGTGCAGTAGCACAATTTTGCATTCAGACAATGAGGGACAAAAGTGTTGACACACTTCCGTAAAATGGCCCCTTTTTGCATAGTGGATATACTTATCCCCTTCCTCTGTCTACCCCAACCCCTTCCCCCCAAAATCAATGTTGAATTTTGGACCCTCAAGTCTTTTTTTTACTTCAGACAACATTGATTCGGGGGGTCGGGGGATTTACGGCGTTCAAAAGGAATGAAATAATAAATGAATTAAATGTTTGTTAAAAGCACCCGTTTTAAACAAGTGTGTCAACTACTTTTGTCCCTGATTGTAGCTCTTGCTCACGAGCTTGATGGTTTTTTACCACGTGAGTGACGAGCTGCAGAGAAGTACTACGTTTACGAAAAACGGCTAATTGCAGTGCTGACCACGTGCTTATTTTTTCCCGCCTTTTTATTTTTTGTTTTCTGTCTTCAGCGAAAAAAGTTTGTTTTCACGGACACGGTAGGGATCGTAATGAGGAAGTCCGAAAACTACATACTTAAACACACGTGTAGTGTAGCGTGAGCTAACTAGGGGGGTCCGGGGGCAGGCTCCCCCGGGAAAATTTGAAATTGAAGTCTTCTGAAATGGCTAGAAATGGATCTAAAACTGCCAAAACTGAAGTTCATTTTTAATTCTTATAAAACAACGAGTAACAAACTGGCCTTCACGTTTGACCAAATTTAAATGAATAGACTAACTTCTAAGCAAAACCCAACAGACGCAACGGATGAGTGTCACCCGTACATTTTTAAGTGGGATTCTTTAAAGGCGCCAAAGTTGCTTTTTCGATTTTCATTGAGAGCTGCAAACTCATTGGCAACATCTATAAGACAAAGTTTGTCTGTTCTCTGCTTGTGGGTATTAAGTATTGTCAGATTGCTAAATTTGTTTGTGTCATCGTCGAGCGTAGCCACGTTTTCAGTCTCCGAGCAGAAGAAAAGGATCTCTCGCCTGCTGCACTGATTGCTGGATTTACAAGACGAAGCTTACATAGGGTTATGATTTCAGTTATCATACACTTTTCGGCTTTAGAAAGCTGCTTGATCTTGGCTAAAATGTCATCAAAACAGGCAAATTCTCCGTCCTTCATCAACACCTTAAATATTTCCAGTTGAACATTCAACGTTGTAACATCAACCTGCGTGTAGTTATGGCCGCAGTTATGGCCATTTACATGAGGTCATTTCAATTTGAGAGGCTCAGTTAATTTTTCATAACCTGCTATTCCAATTTATGGTAGTAATGTTGAGCTAAAACGTTTCCAAACACTTGATGGCAGTTTCATCCTGTGTCAGTCTAGACTGTCTTAGGTAGAGTGATTAACGCAGAATTCCTGATGTAGTAGACTGGATATAGAATATAGGATCGAGAACCAGAGAAGACACAAAAGAAGATCAGATAGTAGGGGGCCCAGATCATCCGGACCTTGAAATAAGGTGTGGGAGGGGGGAGAATCTGCCTGTCCCTGGGGCCCTTTGGTGGATCTGAAAATAAGGGGGTGGGTCTCTCCCAGGCCTCTCTCCTAGTTCCGCCACTGAAAAGCGTTTTATTTCTTTCACTGGCAAAGTTGACCAAAGTCAAAATCCAACTGAATAATTTCGTTTTGTAAAATGCTGAAAAACAAATACATATGTTGTAGTTAATTTTTTCTCTCAGGTAATTTTTATTTTTCCTTTGTTTCAACCTCGTTAGCATACATTATCATACCCAATAACTAAAGAAAAACAAAAATTACCTGAGATAAAAAATTAACTACAACACATACCCTATGAAAGTACTGCCAAAGAAGTTTCATTTGAATGATAACACCAAAGAATTTGTTTTTATAGACTCAAACGGTAGAAACCAAAACTTGACTATTAAGACCTCTAATCTCTTTTGTGTTTTACATTCTATTAGGGGGGTCTTCGTTTCTTTGATATCAGAGAGCAGTGTATGGAGGAATGGGAAAATAAACTGAAGGAGATGGAAATGGAAGGAATTTGGGAAACTGTTACAAAAGAAAAATTGCCAGTGGACGACGATGATAAGACAAATGCGTTTGTGTTTAAGCTCCTTTGAAAAATATTGACAACAGAGCTTCATAATGTAAGTAAGCATATTTGTAACTGCAGTTTTAGGTATTAGATATACGCATTGTTATTTTCAAGGGCGTTAAATCAGGTTGTATATGGTTGTTGATGTGATGATGAAGTTTGAGCCCTATGAATACACGAGAAAGATGATTTTTCGGTCAGTAACACAGTCCCGTCAGTCACTTAATGAAAAAAATCTTTCTTGAGGTGGTATTTGTTTACTTTGATATTTACAAGTTCATTTTTGTTTTTAGGGTTGACAAAAGCCAACAGACTACAAAGAATCTATTTACTAATATGTAAGTTCTTTGTCGTCGTCATCATCGTCATCGTCATCATCATCAGCAGCAGCATCATCATCAGAATCTGTGAGTTTGGCGTTTTATACGGCACTTTTTGCCTTATCAAGTTTTATATTCTTGATCTAGACACTGCTTGTGAAAATAAATCTGACCAGTGAAAAATTCCTATGGAGTACTAAAAATTATTACCCTGACTTTTAGTTAAGAATGTGAGAATGTTAAGTTGGGCTGTGATACAGTTGTCTAAGCTTTTTAAAAGCATAATAATTTTGACAATCTTTCCAGATGATGTAGTCCTTGATAAAGCCTTAAACTGCTCCACTGGAAGCTTCCGCGATTCAATAGGGATCAGTTCCCATCATTAAAATTTCTCTAAAAAGATGTCTGTTTTATCCAGTCTAATAAACCTCCGAGGTAAATCTTAGACGTACAGGAATCCATCCTGTGATTTCTAGGTCTTCCCGCTGTCCATCTAAGCAAGTTCCAAAAATTCACAATTGGGAGCTGTTATCAAGCCAATACCGAGCAGAAAAATATGGTATACAAGAGACTGATTAGGGGCCTTAGTATATAGGCAACTGGAAGGTTGAAGTCCTGAATGTCAAAAATGGCAACCGGAAGTTAATATTTTCTCTCTTTCGGTGCTCAGACGTGACAAATATGCTACTTTCGATATATTAAAATTCAGGATCATAGCGAGTCTTGCTGGAAATACATCTGCTCGAGGGCTATTGCTTACTTGAGACAAACGCGACTCGCCCAAGCGCACTACATTTTCCAGTGCACGCGTGAAAATGTGAGAAAAGCACTAGCATCACGCATTTTTTAAATAAACAATCAAATTAAGTGTGATGGTACCAGTGTGATGCACATTCCAAGCTGATGTTTTGCTAATCTACATAATTGGTGTTTGTTGTTTATCTTGTCGCTGTCGTCGTGGTCAATTAAGGTTTTGCGCTTTGAAAATTGGAATTTTCCGAGAGTTAAAGAAATTGCAAAATGCAAACCTTTTACATGTTTCCTTTTTTCTCATTTTGACGCGTGCATTGAAACATGTAGTTTGCTTGGGCGAGTCGCGTTTGTCTGAAGTGAACAATAGCCCTCGATCAAATGTATTTCCAGCAGGGGTGGCTAACTTTGGTAAAGCTATGTATCAGTCCCAAGAAAGACCAACCAAGGACACCCGGGATGGATTTTTTTGTACAGTGCCCAGGCCTCATTTTCTTGGCCGCGCGTTGATCTGGCCCGGCTACTTCCACGAGCATATTCTCGGCCTTTTTGGATTACATCCTTCGAGTTTGTCAAAGTCTGCGGGATTCGTTTTTCTATCTCGGAAAGCTTCATTGGTTTCTATATCTGCTGCTATCCTATTACTACGATCCTCGAATGTTTATTTCTGTTGGAGTTCGAATTTCGTAAAAAAAGTTGTGTTGAATGAGAGCATGGCGGCGAAGATGGCATCTCTTGTCTCCTACCTTGTATGTTATAGTTGTATATAGAGTGAATTTGAACAAATTATCAGGAAACTTCGTTGGAGCAATAAGGACAACAACCTGACAACAACAACTAACTGCAGGGTAAGTTTCATTGACTTATATTTAGTATTTCCTACAAATTTTAGGATCGTATTTTTACCCCGTACAAACACTGTAATTTTACTAGAACCGTGCTGTGGTACTATCACTGAGCCTGGGTTACCTGTGGCTGAAACTTCTTAAAAAAGGCTCTTATGCAAAAAAAAAATTTAAACAAACAACCAAAAAGAAAAAAAAAGAATACACCGAACGTCCTCAAATTATTCAATAAGTTCTCAATAAATAAATCACTGAAATAATAACGGAAATATACTTTCTACTTGTTTGGCCTTTTTTCTTAGATAATAATGCAATAACAGTCCGAGCTCTTATTTCTCTTATCAACTATCTTTAAGTTGCGGAACGTTCGCTCAGTCAAAGCATGTTGATCACCGTAAATTTCTTTTCTAATGATGAGAGCCTTCTCAAAGTATTCTTTAGCTTCACTGTACTGGCAAAGGTCATTGTAAACAATTCCCAGGCTGTTGTAACTTGCTGCTACGTCACCATGCTTTTCACCGTAAACCTCTTTTCGAATGATGAGAGCCTTCTCATAGTATTCTTTAGCTTCACTGTACTGGCCAAGGTCCCTGTAAACAATTCCCAGGTTGTTGTAACTTGCTGCTACGTCACCATGCTTTTCACTGTAAACCTCTTTTCTAATGATGAGGGCCTTCTCATAGTATTCTTTAGCTTCACTGTACTGGCCAAGGTGCCTGTAAACAATTCCCAGGCTGTTGTAACTTGCTGCTACGTCACCATGCTTTTCACCGTAAATCTCTTTTCTAATGATGAGAGCCTTCTCATAGTATTCTTTAGCTTCACTGTACTGGCCAAGGTCACTGTAAACAATTCCCAGGTTGTTGTAACTTGCTGCTACGTCACCATGCTTTTCACCGCAAACCTCTTTTCGAATGATGAGAGCCTTCTCATAGTATTCTTTAGCTTCACTGTACTGGCCAAGGTCCCTGTAAACAATTCCCAGGTTGTTGTAACTTGCTGCTACGTCACCATGCTTTTCACCGTAAATCTCTTTTCTAATGATGAGAGCCTTCTCATAGTATTCTTTAGCTTCACTGTACTGGCCAAGGTCACTGTAAACAATTCCCAGGTTGTTGTAACTTGCTGCTACGTCACCATGCTTTTCACCGTAAACCTCTTTTCGAATGATGAGAGCCTTCTCATAGTATTCTTTAGCTTCACTGTACTGGCCAAGGTCCCTGTAAACAATTCCCAGGTTGTTGTAACTTGCTGCTACGTCACCATGCTTTTCACCGTAAATCTCTTTTCTAATGATGAGAGCCTTCTCATAGTATTCTTTAGCTTCACTGTACTGGCCAAGGTCACTGTAAACAATTCCCAGGTTGTTGTAACTTGCTGCTACGTCACCATGCTTTTCACCGTAAATCTCTTTTCGAATGATGAGAGCCTTCTCATAGTATTCTTTAGCTTCACTGTACTGGCCAAGGTCCCTGTAAACAATTCCCAGGTTGTTGTAACTTGTCACCATGCTTTTCACGTCACCATGCTTTAAACAATTCCCAGGTTGTTGTACTTGCTGCTACGTCACCATTTCACCGTAAATGATGAGAGCCTTCTCATAGTATTCTTTAGCTTCTGGCCAAGAGCCTTCATAGTTGTTGTATGTAAACAATTCCCAGGTTGTTGTAACTTGCTGCTACGTCACCATGCTTTTCACCGTAAATCTCTTTTCTAATGATGAGAGCCTTCTCATAGTATTCTTTAGCTTCACTGTACTGGCCAAGGTCACTGTAAACAATTCCCAGGTTGTTGTAACTTGCTGCTACGTCACCATGCTTTTCACCGTAAATCTTTTTTTTAATGATGAGAGCCTTCTCACAGTATTCTTTAGCTTCACTGTACTGGCCAAGGTGCCTGTAAACAATTCCCAGGTTGTTGTAAGTTCCTGCTACGTCACCATGCTTTTCACCGTAAATCTTTTTTTTAATGATGAGAGCCTTCTCATAGTATTCTTTAGCTTCGCTGTACTGGCCAAGCTCTTTGTAAACAATTCCCAGGTTGTTGTAACATGCAGCTACGTCACCATGCTTTTCACCGTAAATCTTTTTTTTAATGATGAGAGCCTTCTCATAGTATTCTTTAGCTTCGCTGTACTGGCCAAGCTCTTTGTAAACAGCTCCCAGGTTGTTGTAACTTGCAGCTACGTCACCATGCTTTTCACCGCAAATCTCTTTTCTAATGATGAGAGCCTTCTCATAGTATTCTTTAGCTTCACTGTACTGGCCAAGGTCACTGTAAACAATTCCCATGTTGTTGTAACTTGCTGCTACGTCACCATGCTTTTCACCGTAAACCTCTTTTTTAATGATGAGAGCCTTCTCATAGTATTCTTTAGCTTCACTGTACTGGCCAAGGTCCCTGTAAACAATTCCCAGGTTGTTGTAACTTGCTGCTACGTCACCATGCTTTTCACCATAAACCTCTTTTCGAATGATGAGAGCCTTCTCATAGTATTCTTTAGCTTGACTGTACTGGCCAAGGTCACTGTAAACAATTCCCAGATTGTTGTAACTTGCAGCTACGTCACCATGCTTTTCACCGTAAATCTCTTTTCTAACGATGAGAGCCTTCTCATAGTATTCTTTAGCTTCACTGTACTGGCCAAGGTCTCTGTAAACATTTCCTTGTATGCTGTATATGTTCGCTCTTAACAATTTGTCTTCCTTGAAATCATTAAGAAAATGTATAAAATTACAGATTGACGTACTAAAACGATATGCATCCGACGGGTTACTAAGGTCACAGCAAACATTAGCGGCTAAAGAAAGCCACGAAACTAACTTTCTAGGGTTGATTGAAGTTAGCAGTACTTTTGATTTAGTGAAATCGGTGTTAACAATTACGTGTAATACTTTACAGTGACTCGTAATTACACGTAACTTAGCAAAAATATGCCTACTTGAATGTAACCGATTTATGTTCTCCTCCATTAAAGAGTGAAAGATCTCAATAACATCAGAAATGCACTGAACTCTGTCTGTTGAGTCAATTTTAGATGTTGTTATTGACTTGAGCACTTCATGAACGATGTTGTGCATCCTTATAAAGGTATCTGAGCCGTCTTTGTCGTGTGAACAGGACAATAAGGAGGCTTTGAAAAGTTTAGTTTTAATCAATTCTTCTGTTTCCCCAGTGATACGTAATTTAACAAAGTCAACAGCAACTTCCATCGGAAGAGACTCAGGTGCGCATAGAGAAAACAAATACAATACTTCTCGAAGAACGTCATCACTTTCTAAAGCTCTCATAATTGCCATTTGAATAGCAGTAGTTGTTGCTTCGGAATACGCTATGTTCTGGTTTGCAAGAAGTTTTTCTGTCGCTTCACGTTCGCCGTGGGAAAGTGCTTCCAAGTAGTCTTTCCAGTGGTAGTTCGGAGAACCACTAAGCACAATGGTTTGTACATAAAAGGCAGCGGCTGCTAAAGCAAGTGGTTGATACTCAAGAACTTCAGCGACTTTTTCATCTTGGTTCTGATCCTGAATCTGAGATACTTGTCGTAATAGGTTCACTGCGTCATCGGGATGCATTCCATTGCTAAGAGACTCATGGTAAGTAAGTGGAGCACTGGAGGGTATTAACCTGCTATCTTGAGTAGTTATTAGCACCTGACCATGGCCCCATTCTTCACTACCGGTAGGAGGCAGATCCCTACAAACCAATGATAGGTCAACAACATTATCTGCAATTATCAGCCAGTTGGAGAACTGCTTCGTCTTTGGATAAATGACTTGCTTCAGATACTGGATTTTTTCTCTTGGGTTCTCCTTTGTAAAAGTCTCGAGGTTGGTAAGAGTGTATTCTGTTATTCCCAAATGTCTTGCCAGACTGGAATAGGAGTCTGCAAGTGTATCTAGGGTTTCTGCATTTAGGGTTGCAACGAACATAAGACTGTCAATCTCATGCAACCTCCTATCGAAAATGTCCTGTCCCAGTTGTCGAGCTAATTGGCTTTTTCCGCAGCCTGGTATTCCTGATAGATAAATGGTACTGATAGCTCCATTACTTTCGTTGTAAAGCTCGTCCAGTTTTGTCATAATTCTTGTGACATCACTTGATCGTTTGATGATTTTATGTGATGGCTTGAATGTCAGAGTACAGAAAGACTCGACTTTGGAATTGATTTCCTGAGTGAGAGTTTCTACTTCTTCATGTTTTGTCTGTAATGTGGCTTGGGTCGATTGTAATTCCGAGGTTAGATTTCTGTTTTCTTCTTCTACGGTTTTTAAACCCTCGCCGAGTGTTTTCACTTCGTTCTGCTTTGTCTGTAATGTGGCTTGAGTCAATTGTAATTCAGATGTTAGATTTTTGTTTTCTTGTTTTTGGGTTTTCAGGTCAGCTCTAAGCTTATCAGCCTGCATTTTAAGGCTATTTACTTCAGCTGTTGGAAAGTCTGTCTGGTTTTTGATATCATCAACTTCATTTATTGGAAGCTTCAGTGAATTAAAAGCAGCTAACACTCTCGCTACATAATTATGGAATGCAGCATCAGTAAGTTCAACCTCGTTCAAGTGAGCGATATCATTTCGAACTTGTCTGAGATCGTCAACTTCTTTTCTGACTGCTGTACTAAGAGTACTGCCAATGCAATCCGAGTACAAAATAGCAAAAAACAGGCAACTGCAATCCCACTCAGCCGTGTTTCCCCTTTTTATTGTCGCCAAAAGTCGCGCATTCTTTGTGTGACTCTTTCGTGATTCTTTGCTGTCGAAATCGCGGCCGTTTTGGGAAATATCTTTCCATTCCCCAAACGGAGTTGTCTTGTAGAGGAAATCCCACTCTTGTTTGAAGACTTTTCGAAGCCCTTGGGGAACTAAGTTGAAGGCGATGTAACATGCTCTAAAATAGTTTAATTGTTCCCAAGTGTATTCCATGTTTGGGATGTTTAGGATCTAGTAAAAATGCGCGAAAGAAGAAAAATCAGGTATCTAGATTATTTCAGAAATTATTTCAAGTCAGGGATCGTTGATATGTCAAAGTACAGCAATGGAAAAATCAGCATAAACTAATTGAGGATTAGCTTTTCTCTTTTATACGTATCAAAACCTAAAATATGCAGCAGTTACAGTTTTTAGGAAATAAATCGCAGCTTATTTCCACGTGAGCGAGCACATTTCCTTATTGCAACGCTTTCTTTCACGATCGTCGTGTTTCTTCGCAGGAGGCACTCGATATTAAACATATAACGCGGGGATGAATATAAAAAAGGGCCAATCAAAACTCGATACATTATTGTGACTTCTCGTTATAATGGTCCGATGTGGGGGTCGATGTGAGGTCGATGGGAGGAAGGGAAAATAAAAATTAAAGTAAGAAAGGGCAAATAATTTTTATGTGGAGGAGGGGAAGTGAGGTGAGGAAAACATTGTATCTCGCCGAGAGTCATGACTCTATGACGTCATCGGCGTTAATAAATTCCTGCGCAACAAATGGGGTCTATTCGGTGCGCCCTAAACTACTGGTTTCACTATTTTTATTTTATTTTATTAGTCTCGCCGAAGAAACAAAGAAGAAAACGTAATTAAACTAAAAAAGGGGTCGGCAGGGACACTGCAACAGCTGAGGCCAATTACAGCAGGCCCGTTTTTGTAATTTCCAGTATTATGCGAATAATTATCATTTTGGCCGGACATTGTTTGTTGGCCGGGCGTTATTTTGAGCCCTGCACCACAACGTCCAAGCTTGGGTAAAGATATACTCTTAACCCCTTCCCCTCCACCCCACCTGCCTTCGTCCCCCCTAATTAACAGGCGCTAATGGTTGGTTGGTTCAGGGCATCAAAACCTCATTGGCAATTATTTTTGCATTTATTGACATATTTTGTATTTTACAAGGATGTATATCTTTTCAAATCGCCTTTGTAAAAAGAGACTAGAGGCTAGTCTTGACCCAGTGGCAGGTGCAAACATGCACATGTCAACTAACTGTGCACTGTGCAGTTAGTTCTGCGAAGTTCTCGTGAAGTCCAGTAATCGTTAGGTCAACTATGACCAAATAATTATGAGAGCTCTGACACTTGATATATAATGCCGTTATTCGTTGGACTTGTAAAACGCGTTCTGTAGTAATACCTTCGTGTATCATGATCAGTGTCAATTGATCTTTAAAATCAGCTTTGTTCTCCGAAAACTCAACTCAAGCATGCAAACCCTTCTTGCATAACTTGCATCCCTCAGAACTACCAATTATAATAATTCATCGTTATTTTCTTTGAATTATTATTATCATTATCGTTATCATTATTATTATTTTATTAAATTCATTTACTCTGTTTTTGATTTCTCCCTCCACCATTTATTCGAACTTCTTTGGATCCCCGATCCAGAGTTTGTAATGAGTTTATGATGAGCGCGGACGGCTGGCTACCCAACAAATACGGTGCTTCTATAATTACGACATATGAACTATTTTCTTGAATATTTACCTGTGCGTAGCAAGGGTTTCCGTGCGAGTCCCTAGCACGAACTTTGGCAAAACTAAAGCAGGCTACGGATACGATACTCTGACAGTTCTGAAACAGGAAGACAGCGTGTTAAAGTATGGAAGTTTTGAAGTCACGGGATTTCATAGATTTTCATAAGGTTTTATTCCTTTCTATATGTAAATCGCCAGAACTGTTCAAACTCTGCAGGTCCCTTTGATATCTAATGTGGCTGCCGTTTACTCGTTTGACTGACTCTTTTTATGAATAGATTTCTTAGGGAAGCCAGTCAATCACAGATTGAAACATGTTCTAATGTATTCTTGACTACCAGCACTGAAGGCCGCTGAAATTGCTAAGTTCATGGCATTAATTGATCGTCGAGGGCGCATCTGAATGATCAGAGAGATAAACTTCAGAGTAACATTTCACCTCAAATACTCGCATTTACGTTTTTAAGACATCTTTTCTGTTCTGTATTCTTATCGATATTCATGGACACTGGAGTGCCGAAGGTAAACTGCGATGTGAGCATCGCATGTAACATTTAATCAGTTCAGCGTAAAATTTTCACTTCCAAACGGCGAACTTGCGATTTCACAAAATTTTCCTGTCCTATTGTCGTAAGAGGCGTTCGAAGGGCGCCGTTGGAATGCGATCAAATAATAAATCTTAATGCTATAGAGCGTTGACTTATCAGGGAATTTTCAGCGAAACTGAAAGTGAAATTAACCTAGTTTCGGGTGACTGACTTGATTTCATCGGAGTATGATGGAACATCCTCGGAGACCCAGGGGCAGATAGTGGGGGCGAGGGAAAGTCTAAACGGACGGAAAAATATGGCATGAAGAAAAGTAAAGAACGGCGAGAAGAGCACCTGGGGACAATGTCTTACCAGACCAGTTGCAAACGGTCGCCAGGGGCGACATTGTCCCCAGGGGAGACATTGTCCCCAGGGGCGACATTGTCCCCAGGGGCTCTTCTCGCCCTTCTTTACTTTTCTTCTTCTTCTCTCGAAAATTTTAGCCATTCTAGAGGGCTCCGAACAGATATTTCCCAGTAAACGGTCGTTGGGTGCCCCTGATATATTCTACCAGCACTGAAGGCCGCTAAAATTACTAAATTCATGGCATTACTTGATCGTCGAGGGCGCATCTGAATGATCAGAGAGATAAACTTCAGGGTAACTTTTCACCTCAAATACTCGTATTTACGTTTTTAAGACATCTTTTCTGTTCTGTATTCTTATCGATATTCATGGACGCTGAAGTGCCGAAAGTAAACTGCGATGTGAGCATCGTATGTAACATTTCAATGTGATCAGTTCAGCGTAGGATTTTCGCTTCCAAAATGCGAACTTGCGATTTCACAAAATTTTCCGTCCTAGTACTGTTAGAGGCGTTGACTTCGAAGGGTACGGTAAACTGTAATGCGAGCAAATAATAAAATCTTAATGCTATAGAGCGTTGACTTATCAGGGAATTTTCAGCGAAATTGAAATTGAAATTAACCTACTTTCTGTTTACTGACTTGACTACCTCGGAGTATGATCGACGTATAGAGGGTGCTTTCTTGAATGAGGATTTTTGCTAGCTTGTTCGCACGGTTCAAAAGAAACGGAATACTAGCTCAAAACGGTCAATCACTGAAACACACCTTAGACTGCACTGAAACTGCTAAATTCATAATACCGCTTGATCTCCGTGCATATCTAACAGACCTAACATGATCTAAACACTTAATCAGAAATAAAATTCAGAGTAAATTTGGCTTCAAATGTACTTACGGTTTTAAACACTTTTCCGTCGGCCTTCTTATCGTCTGTAATCGAGACGTGGTCAGATAATTAGAGAAGTGCGAAAGTAAAGTGGGATGCCATCAAATCTCTCAAGCTGGTGACTGCTATGGTGTAGACTAATCAAGGAACTTTCGGGAAAACTCAAACTGAAATTAACGTCAGAACTGTTCATGCGTATAGACTATGCGTCAAACTCTGATATGAAGGCCCCTTTGATATCTAATGTGGTTGCATGCAGTTTACTCGTTTGACTCTTTTTATGAATCTATTTCTTAGGGAAACCAGTCAATCACCCGTCAATCACAGGTTGAAACATGTTCTAAAATGTATTCTACCAGCACTGAAGGCTGCTGAAATTGCTAAGTTCATGGCATTACTTGATAGTCGCGGGCGCATCTGAATGATCGGAGAGATGAACTTCAGAGTAACTTTTTACCTCAAATCCTTCTATTTACGTTTTTAAGACATCTTTTCTGATCTGTATTCTTATCGGATATTGATGGACACTGACATGCCGAAAGTAAACTGCGACGTGAGCATCATCGCATGTAGCATTTGATCAGTACGGCGTAAAATTTTCGCTTCTAAAATGCGGACTTGCGATTTCACAAAATTTTCCGTCCTGTTGTCTGTTAGAGGCGTTCGAAGGGTGCCTTAAACTGGAATGCGATCAAATAATAAATTCTAATGCTATAGAACGTTGACTTATCAGGGAATTTTCAGCGAAATTGAAAGTGAGATTCGACCTAGTTTCGGCTGACTGACTTGACTTCCCCTGAGTATGATCGAGGTATATAGGGTGCTTTCTTGAATGAGGCTTTTTACTTGTTCGCACGAAAACAACGGAGTACTAGCTCAAAACGGTCAATCACTGAAACACACCTTAGACTGCACTGAAACTGAGGTAAATTCATAATACCCCTTGATCTCCGTGCACATCTAACAGGCCTAACATGATCTAAACACTTAATCAGAAATAAAATCCAGTCAGAGTAAATTTGGCTTTAAATGTACTTACGTTTTGAAACACCTTTCCGTCGGCGGTACTACCGTCTGTAATCGAGACGTGGTCAGATAATTAAAGAAGTGCGAAAGTAAAGTGCGATGCCATCAAATCTCTGAAGCTGTACTGCTATGGCGTTGAATATCAAGGAACTTTCGGGGAAACTGAAAGTGAAATTAAATATCCTACCTTGAGTGACTTATTATTTTATTAATTTCATCTATTCTGTATTTAATTTCTAACTTCAACATTTATTCGAACTTCTTAGGATCACCAATACAGAGTTTATAATGAGTTTATGATGAGCGCGGACGGCTACGACGTATCAACTATTTTCTTGAGTATTCACCTGTGCGTAGCAAGGGTTTCTGTGCGAGCCCCTTGCAGGAACTTTGCCTAAACGAAATCGTTGACCAAGCAGGCTACGGATACGGTACTCTGACAGTTCTGAAACAGGAAGACAGAGTGTTAAAATATAGGGTTTTGAAGTCACGGGATTTCATAGATTTTCATAATGTTTTATTTTCTTCAACATGTAAATCGCCGGAACTGTTCATGTGCTTATAGACTATGCATCAAACTCTGAAGGTCCCTTTGATATCTAATGTTGCTGCCGTTTACTCGTTTGACTCTTTTAATGAATCGATTACTTAAGGAAGCCAGTCAATCACAGATTGAAACATGTTCTAATGTTTCTACCAGCACTGAAGGCCGCTGAAATTGTTAAGTTCATGGCATCACTTTGATCGTCGAGGGCGCATCTGAATGATCAGAGAGATAAACTTCAGAGTAACTTTTCACCTTATTCCTCGTATTTATGTTTTCCAGACATCTTTTCTGTTCTGCATTCTTATCGATATTCATGGACACTGAAGTGCCGAAAGTAAACTGCGATGTGGGCATCGCATGTAACATTTGATCAGTTCAGCGAAAAATGTGCGCTTCCAAATGCGAACTTGCGATTTCACAAAATTTTCCGTCCTGTTGTCTGTGAGAGGCGTTCGAAGGGTGCCGTAAACTGGAATGCGATCAAATAATATTAAAAAAATCTTAATGCTATAGAGCTTTGACCTATCAGGGAATTTTCAGAGAAATTGAAAGTGAAATTAACGTAGTTTCGGCTGTCTGATTTGATTTCCGCTCATTCTGGAAACAGTATAGGATTGGTAGGGGATGTGTTTATGCCTTCAACACACCATTTAAAGAATGTGAAGTACTTGGTTATCTAACTGGAATTGTTTACTGGATCTTCCACAGAGGAGTAGTGTATTCTAACATTTAAATCTTTTTCTATTTTCTATTTTAAATCCCTAAAAAATACATCGGAAGAAAACTTATTAACAATATGGTCAAGAACAGGTAAAAGCAAACAAATTAGTTTTTCATCTATTGTATAAGATTTAAAAGGGTGTAACCTACAATGAAAATGGGCGTCTTCAAGTTTATTTATAATTTATTCTAAATTATTAGCAAAAGCAAATTTATCTTCTTCAACTCTTCGCATACATTCTTTTTTATTTATTTGTGATTGAATATGTAACGAGTATGCCTCAGGTTAGTGTACACGAAGTGTCAGTCGGGCACGTGACCGGGCGTTCCTGTGTAAAAATAAGTCAGTCCGCCATCTTGGTTGTCTTCTGTTATGGTGGCTGGTAAATAAATAAGTTTGTAGCGGACTCTGGTATGTTCCTAACTTGTTTCATGGTGTCAGAAGTGCAAGGCATCCACAAGCATTTATGAGCGACGAAAGTAGCGACGGTCAGCAATCTTCAGCAGCTGCGAACATCACAACATCGGGCGGTTCACCTTCCACTTCAGTAAACATGGCTAATTTTCAGATACCTCCTCCGGACATACTTGAGCTCAACGATGGATCTTTAGCCTCTAATTGGCGCACATGGGTTGCTGCGTGGAAGAACTATACTTTGGCTACAAAACTCGACAAAGAGGAGGAAGCTCGTCAAGTTGCAACTCTGTTGGCGGTAATCGGGAAAGAAGCAAACAAAGTGTTTCGCACCTTTACCTTTTCGTCACCAGATGACGCTAAGAAAATCGAGCCGGTCTTAAGGAAATTTGAAGAGTACTGCATACCCCGGGAGAACACTATTTATGAACGCTTTCTTTTCTTTACCCGGGATCAGCGTGAGTCAGAAACTATCGACCAGTACCTGACAGAGCTTCGTCAAATCGCGGCTAACTGTGACTTTGAGTCAATCACACCTGATCAACTTCCCCGGGATCGATTGGTGACAGGTGCCAGAAATGCCAAGGTACGTGAAAATTTGCTAAAAGAGAAGAAGTTGACCCTTGAGAAAGCAGTAGATATAGCTCGTGCTGCTGAGAGCACTGCCGCGCAAATGAAAGTTATGTCATCGGAGTCTGGAGTGTTTGCAGTGAAAGACCAAGAAAAAGGTCAGTCGGAAGGTGTTGCTGTTGTCACCGAAGGTAGGATCAAAGATTGCAGATTTTGTGGTCGGAGTCATGAGAGACGTAACTGCCCTGCATTTGGACAGATTTGTGCTTATTGTAAGAAGAAAAATCACTTTGTAGCCAAGTGTCCAGCTAAAAGCAAGGTGTCAGCTGTGCAAGAGCGTTTTTATTTAAGTGTTGCTGGTGTTAGTGGTGGAGGTCGTGAGATGGTGACTCTCACTGTATTTAAAGATGACAAGTCTGCCACTGGATATGAAATTCCCTTTTTGATGGATACTGGAGCTGAATGTAATCTGTTACCTGTTGATGTCTACAAGCAAGTATCGGGTGACCAGCATTTAAATTTTCTGTATGCCCGAGGCAGATCTTCTTTGATTTTAGCTAATGGAGAAGAACATCCGATAGAGGGCAAAGCCACCCTGTTTGCATCCCGAAAAGGTCGGAAACACCAAATTGAAGTTAATGTGGTAAAGGGTGGTGGGTATGAGCCCATCCTCTCAAAGCAAATGATGTTAGATATGAATCTAATACAAATCTTAGATAGCGATCATCTCGGAGTGGTAAAGATACACAGCGATCCGTTGTTGGACGAGTATGCTGATGTGTTTGAAGGGCTTGGAAAGCTAGCTGGACAGTACAAGATAACAGTAGACGAGACCATCAAGCCTGTGGTTCACCCCCCGAGGCGTTTACCCGTTGCTATTATTGAGCGAGTCCAGAGAAAACTTGAAGAAATGACGACCGATCGTATTATTGAAAAGGTGAACCAACCGACTGATTGGGTATCCAGCATGCTGGTGGTGAGCAAGCCTTCTACTGAAGCCGATGGAGAGTCTAAGATACGTATCTGTTTAGATCCCAGGGACTTGAATGTGGCCATAAAGCGTGAACATTTCCCAATGCCCACAATAGAAGAAATTGCAACCAAACTCAAAGGGGCAAAAGTGTTTAGTGTATTTGATGCCAGCAATGGTTTTTGGCAGGTGGAATTAGAAGAGGACTCCAGTTTGCTCACAACTTTCAATACTCCCTTCAGGCGCTACCGATGGAAAAGAATGCCCTTTGGAATTAAGAGTGCACCTGAAGTCTGGCAGCGCAAAATGCGAGAACACATAGAGGGGATGAAAGGAGTCGAGGTCATTGCAGATGACTTTGGGATAGTTGGCTACGGCGACACACCCACTGAGTGGCAAGCTGACCATGACCGAAATGTTCGTGCCTTCTTGGACCGCTGTCGGGAGCGAAACCTCAAGCTAAACAAGAATAAAGCGAGACTGAAGCAACACGAGGTTCCCTTGATTGGCCACATTCTGACTCCACAGGGGCTCAAGCCAGACCCCATGCAAGGTTAAGGCGATTGTTGACATGCCAGACCCCACTGATGCACAGTCACTGCGTAGATTCCTGGGCATGGTGAATTATTTGGCCAAATTCCTCCCAAGATTATCAGAAGAAACAGAAGTATTGAGAAAGCTCACAGAGAAGAATGTTCAGTGGCGTTGGTTTCCTGTCCATACTCAAGCTGTGGCCCGTGTTAAAGAGATGATTATATCTGCCCCTGTTCTAGCTTATTATGATGTGACAAAACCGGTGGTCATTCAGTGTGATGCATCTAAAAGTGGACTGGGCCCTGCCCTTCTACAAGAAGGGCGCCCTGTAGCTTTCAGCTCCCGTGTGATGTCCCAAACTGAACAAAACTATGCGCAAATTGAAAAAGAGTTGCTTGCGATAGTTTTTGCTTGCGAAAAAATTTGACTAGTATATCTTTGGAAGAAGTGATGTAGTTGTGGAGTCAGAACACCGACCATTGGAAACAATATTCAAGAAGCCCATCCTGAACTCACCAAAACGCCTTCAGCGTATGCGACTTCGTTTACAGAACTACGACATACAAGTAGAATATAAAAGAGGAACCACCATGTTCTTAGCCGACACGCTGAGTCGCGCATACTTGGAGAATGAGCCAGAGAAACCGGCCCCACAGAACGACATCCGTTCGATAAAGGAGCGAGTTTTTGCCCTTGAGTTAGAGCAGATAAGACACGGTGAAGAATTGAGCGTCTCCCCGGTTCGTTTAAAGAGATTACGTGAGATGACAGCCGAGGATGAAGAATTACAGATCCTAACCCACGTTATTGGGGACGGTTGGCCAGAGACCTTGGCTCAAAAACAAGTAATTGAATTATACTGGAACTGCAGGGATGAACTGACCACTGATGATGGATTGGTGTACAGGGGTCAGCGTCTAGTAATACCTGCAAAAGAACGCTCTAACATTGTTAAGAGCCTGCATGAATCGCATGTTGGGATCGAGGGAACATTGCGACGGGCCCGCGATATTGTCTATTGGCCTGGAATCACAGCCCAGCTCAAAGATTACTTATCAAAGTGCGGAATTTGCAACAGTTACCGGCCCGAACAATGTAAAGAGCCTCTAAAGCCCTATGATGTCCCTGACGTACCATGGGAAATGGTAGGGGTGGATTTGTTTGTACTTGAAAGGCAGTCCTTTTTAATAGCTGTAGACTATTATTCTGGATATTTTGAGGTACAAGATATGAACAGTACTACGAGTAATCGTGTGATTACTGTTTTGAAATCATGGTTTTCCAGGCATGGAATCCCAATGACCTTAATTACTGACAATGGACCCCCATTTAACAGTGAGGATTTCAGGGCTTTCAGTGCAGAATGGGACTTTCGTCATGTCACTTCGAGTCCTTATCACCCACAAAGTAATGGCCGTGCAGAAAACGCGGTCAAGACTTGCAAATCTCTGCTGATAAAAGCCCGTGCTGACAAACGAGACTCCTTGCTGGCGTTACTTGAATGGCGCAACACTCCATCTGAGGGCATGAATGCGTCTCCCGCTCAGCTACTGTATGGTCGACGAACACGCACCCGTCTCCCAGTTACCAAGTCGTTGCTAGTCCCACGGGTGATTTCTGATGTGCCAGAAAAGATCAAGTCTAGGAAGCAGAAACAGAAGTTCTATTATGACCGGCACTCCCATGAACTGCCTACATTGCGTGAAGACGATGCTGTAAGAATGCGTTTACCTGGTGAAAATGAATGGTCGCTTGGACGTGTCATTGGAGAAGAGGGTCCTCGTTCCTTTTGGGTAGATGTGAATGGAAAGCATTACCGCCGCAACCGCAAATGGCTCAGAGCAACCCCTGAGGAAGTAGAGCCCACAGTAACAATCCAAGACCTTACAGAGCCTTCTGAACCTGGTGAATCGAGCTCAGCTGATGTGTCACTGCCGACAATGCCTGTATCAGCGGAAGTTCCTGAACCATGTACAACAAGTCGTCCAGTGCGTGAGCGTCGGCCTCCAGCTTGGTTAAAAGATTACGAATGTGGACACTAAGACTTTGGTTTAGAAGGATCCTTTACTTTGAACAGATCTTTTTTTTGTTTTTTGTTGTTGTTTTTTTTACAAAGATCCTTTGCTTAATAGATCAAGAGTATTTCTCGTTAGACATTTTGTTTGTTGTGTTGCTGTTAAACTAAGGAAAGGAGATGTAACGAGTATGCCTCAGGTTAGTGTACACGAAGTGCCATCCGGGCACGTGTCCGGGCGTTCCTGTGTAAAAATAAGTCAGTCCGCCATCTTGGTTGTCTTCTGTTATGGTAGCTGGTAAATAAATCAGTTTGTAGTGGACTCTGGTATGTTCCTAACTTCTTTCAGAATATACTTTATATCACTTTTAAAAAACTCTAGGGGTAAATCACCAGAGTAGTAATAATGAGGAATAATAATATCAGGTTTTACTTCATATTTATAACTATTACATCTAGTTTTAGAATCCATCTTTATTTAAACAATCATTTCTTTAAGTTAATATAACTGTTCCACCACTTTTCATAATTCACCAGAGTCTGTGGGAAAATCTTTAGATAAACTAGTTTGCTCTTTTCATTTGCCATTTCTTCCAGGAATTTCTTAATTAGATAAAAAATACTTATCATTCTCTTTCTACAGAATTGATTGTTTAATATTTCCATGACGTGTTCGTCTATATTCATTAGTTTATTGTACAATTCACAATTTTCATCCTCAGCCAGGTGAAGACTTTTAGAAACTTGATCAACCTTTTTCTCATAGTGATACTTTCTCTGATAAATACTCTTCTTTCGAAAATGAAATCGATCGTACTCTTTCAAGTCAAAATAACCAAGAACATGACAATTAGTTGACCCACAAGAATCACAAATATTATAACCTGATTCAACAAAAAAACTATCGCTTTGACAATTCCTACATCTAACTTTTCTATTCTCATCCTCTACTGTTTGTTTATTGTAATTCTTTAATATTTCTAAATATTTTTCTATTTCCTCTTCTGTATAACACATTTAATTATCTTAAAGCAAGTGTTTTTACTTTATCCTCCATCACACTGCGTTTATCATCTTCATTACTCAGAGCTATTTTATTAACTTCTTTTGAATATATATCATGATTTTCACTTCTTATAATTTTCATAGTTCTCATTTGCTTTTCACCAGTAAATAAACACTGGACATAGTCTTCAAATGTTAAACCCTTTTTTACAACATTTTTCTTTATACCTTTACATTTACGAACTTCTTTACTCTCCTCTATTTTAAAACTATATAGCTTGGGTCGCAATCCAACAAAATAAGTAATCTGTTTTCCTGCTACTTCATCTTCAAACATACCAATCACTTTCTTATTAACTCCTGTTAGTATTCCAGATGGATAGTCAGGAGGATAATCCGACGTATCAAACTTGGTTTCTATATCTTTTGATATATCTTTATAAAAATCATCTGTATGAATCTGATACATCAATGAGTCGGTATCTGTAAACAATAACTCAGCCCTGTGTTTATATTTCTTTTGAATATAGTTGTAATGAAAATTGAACATTAATGTTTTTGACAGATCTAGAATTGCTTGTCCAACATATACTGGTTTGTTGAAGTATACTTCAGTTTTCTTCATATGAACTGCAATAAGATTACGGTCAAATATTGTTGCTCTATCAAAGTTTGGACGACTTATTAATTTTGAAGCTTTTTCACGATTATCAACAAGTATTATATTTTGTCTTTTTCTTATGTTTTCTATTGTTTTTCCAAATACTGAATTATTCATTAGTTTAAAAAAGTCTTTCTCAAAACTGTTAGCTGCTGTTTTTCTAAGTTCTGTATTCTTTCTGATGTAAGGTTCCATCCAAGAACTCTGATTGAATGATGTTCCTCTGTGAACAGCAGTTAGTCTCATTCCCATCTCAAGATATTGTCCTAGATTTCGATAATGTACTACATAGTTTTTCCTTGGTTTAAAATGACAAATTAGTTTTTCAACACCATTAACATTCATTTTCTCAGGTGCGAGAGGATAGTCATTATGTGATTTCCATAGTTTATGGGGATATACCAAATCTACCTCAAATATATAACCTTTTTTCACTTCTGGGTTTCTCTTTTTATCCAATAAATCAATTACAGAATCTATTGTTAAATCTTTCATCCAACTGAAACCATGAGTAGCTAATGATTGCGACATTGTTCAACCATAAAGGTTGTTTGCATCAAGGTATTGAATATAAGTAGTTGGTTTACTAGAGTCGTAATTATCCATATATTTGTTATTCGCCTCTGCATATCTCTTTGATATGTGTGATATTCCTCCACGAGTACCTTTTTCAAACATCATCAGCATATCATAGTCATGCAACAGTTGTAATTCTTGACCTGTTTCTTTGAGACATGCATCCCAGGCTAGTCCAGGAGATGTATAGTAATGTGCTGGATCCAGATTGTAATGGTGGAGACAAGTTGCTCGAAAGTTCTCAAATACATCTGCCAGAAGTAGAACATCAGACTTAGGGTCAAGATCGTGATAATTACGAATAGTCTTACATACAATTAAAAGTGCTCCAAACATTAAGTGCATGTTGATAATCATCATCAGTTATGTCTTCATCATTTAGTTTTGAATAGAATTCTTCTTTTGGAGGTAATTGTGTTTGAGATACCTTTTCCATTGAGGAAACATAATCATATGGAAAAACTCCTTTACGAGTTAATAACTCTACATTTTCCCAGAATATTTCTTTTGCATTATGAAAATCATCTGGTTGTAAATTACCAACAAGATTAGCAAGACTCGTCTGAAGAAACTTGAATGAGTCAATAAATCGTATTTCAAAATACAATGATACTGTTTCTCCAGTGCGTCGAGATTTATACTCATCAACCTTAATCTTTTTAGGAAGCCTAATATATTTTTCCTCTGTCGATGGAATACAGTTTAACTCACCTGGTAAACAAGCAAGTTGTTTTATAAACAAATGTGCATCATACTCTTGAAATATAACTGGTATAATCATTGGCTTCCTACACTGGAGATTACAACTGTTATGAGCAGCTCCACGGTATTGACCAGTAAAATGACAATGATCTCTAACTTTATCAGTGAGTAATTCTTTTTTACAAATATGACAAGTTTCCGCTTTATCAAATGATATTTGTTCATCTGGTGTTAATTTAAGGGGCATTGGACGACAATAAAAATCATTATATATCTTATTTGTTACTTTTGCAAGTTTATTAACAAATATTTTAGAAATGTCATCAGTACTTTTAGTTTTTGTGTAAAGAATTGGTTCAAACTTGGTATTAGGATCTATTCCTTTGATGTATAAACAAAATCCTGATGGTTCATGTTTTTGATAATTGTAACTATAAGAATAATCTGGATTAGGGTTGCAAGTATTCACCGGTTTAGTAAAACATTCAAAATCTGCATAAACTACAAAAGGAATTGGCAACTGTTTGTGGTAATTTTTAAAACATAACATCGTGTTTCTTGGTGGCATTTTTACAGCCACTGTTTCATTGGTTGAACAGTATAAAATGTGTTTTTGTAATAATTCATTCTTAGTGTAATGAGTAAAGCATTTCTTACAAATAAATACTGTATCATTCTTACTTGAAGATATTTAACCAAACGAGTAAAGTTTTTAATTAGTGAATAATGGGAAACACCATCTTGTTCATAAAAAAAACAAGTCGATAGTATTTAAACAGTCTTTATCTGCCATCCTCAAAGGATAAAACTTTTTATCATCATTAACTGAAAAAACATTTATTCCAGTGGAAGAGACGGATTAAGTTTTTGAAATTTAGAAATGTGTTTTAATTTCATAGGAAAATAATTCCTTTGGTGTTAAGAGAATTCTCATACTTCTTTAAATCTGTTAATCAGGTATCATTTTTATCTCTTGGATAAAGATATCTCAGTACACACCAAAGAAAGCATTTCTCATCTTTGTTTTCAATATTAACTATTGCTTTTTTATTTAATATCCAGTCTGGTAGAGGAATATAAGATGACCCATTCATTGGATTAAACTCAGCAGTATGAATTTCAAGATTAAGCACTTCTTTAAAATACCATTCCACTTCCATTTTTTTCATATGTCTCTATTTGTTCAGTAATCTTTTTAATACACATATCAATTAATTTCTCCACATTTATTGATTTAAGATTAATTTGTGTGCCTGAGTTAAAGTATGCTTTATCTTCTTTTAATCCAACAACTCCCCTTTCTTTATTGAGTAGTTGTTGTTCCATTAACCAAACCAGAACCATAATAAATTTAATATTTCTATGGTATGTAAAAAAATTTCTTAAAGTTTCATAAATTTTATCAAAATATTCAACTGGAATAAGATCAGGATCTCCTTCAATAGTATACTTATTAGCAAAATTTTCAAAAGCTGATTTTTCTTTTTCAATTCCTTGTTCATATTCCAAAACAGCCCTTTCAAGATCAGAGCTTCACGAAAATAAGAAGAAGTATCTGGGGGAATTTTTTTATTCTTTATACACTCCTGAGAATACTCATCAAATGTTTTTGTTTTTTTTGGTTTCCTTTATTTTAATATATCAACACCTTTTTTTACTTCCTCATTAAGTTTTTTTAATTTTTTAATATCATGAATTAATTTTTGTTGCGCACCTAATTCTTTATAATTATCCTTAAGTCTTTGTTTTTGTTCTTGTAATATATATTTTAATTCATCCAAAGATAATCTACTATATTCTTTATCATTTATAAAGGGTCGAGAACCCTGAAAACCATCAATTGATTGGTTAGACATTACGTCTTATAATATTATATTTTATAAGACTTTAAATTATAATTCAAGAAAACTTTTAAACATATCTTCAATATCATCACTATCATCACTATCACTGTCACTATCATCACCATCAAAAATAGAATTTAAATAAATATAAAAATCTATAAAAATAATAATAATTTAAATAATCTATATGTAATTTGTTCTTAAAAGTACTAAAACATTCAAAAAACTTTTCAAAACCTGGATGATCGTTTTCCACATTATTATCATATTTTTCTTGATCAAACTCAAAAGAATACTCATCACAATATAAATCCGTATAATCATCTAATTGTAATTCTAAACTCTCTATAAAACTAACATCATTCTCTTTGAAATATATTTCACTAGTATCAGTAAGATACCCTAATTGCTGACCTTTTAAAAATCTATTTATTTGTCTAATAAGACTATCAGCTTTGGAACTTTTAAATATTTCTTCTTTGTTTAATTTCTTTACAAAATCCCCACATGTCTTATTAATTCCTCTTATAAAGAGGTATTCTTTTTTTATAATCTGTTGCATAATCTGGGATTTTTACTTTATTAAGAGTTGCGTTACAATTATGGACAAACTGAGCCAGACTACCATTTTACTAACTACTAACGTCAATCATGTAGACCCTCCTCCAGCTGGACATTGCATGCATTGGAACTACCAATTATTATATTTACTCATCGTCATTTTCTTTTTAATTTTCTAAATCAATTTCATTTTAATCACTGTTTTCAATTTCTCCACTCACCATCTTTGCAAACTTGTTTGCATCAACAAACGTGCCTGTCTGTCTAATCCAAAGTTATGGTGTGCGTGGATGGCTCAGCGACTACCCAACAATTTGCCCGTGCAGCTACAATTACGACTAATGAACAATTTATTGAATATTTACCTGCGTAGTAAGCGTTTCCGTGCGACCCCCTCACTTGCAAGATGCGGTAATCTGACAGTTCTGAAACAGGAGACAGAAGGTTAAAATGTGTGGCATGGGTTTTGAAATCACGGGGTTTCATAATGTTTTATTTAATTTCCTTCTTTATAAATCGAGTAAACTTTTTCACCTCATCTCAAAGCGTCATCATTTTTTCTGTATTCTTGTCGATATTCATAGACACTGATTTGGTGCCGATAGTAAACTGCGATGAGAGCATCGCTTGTAAACAATTGATCAGTTCCGAGAAAATTTTCGCTTCAAATATGTAACTCACTGATAGGTGCATGTACTTACGATTGTACAAACCTTTTCCGTCTTGTTTTAATTTTTTTGGGGGGGCTTTCGAAGTGTGCCCAAAGTGAACTGGAATGCGATCTAACTTGCTATAGCGTTCACTTTCGAGGGAATTCCCAGTGAAATTGAAAGTGAAATTAAGTGACTGCTTCGGTCAAATGACTTGACTGAATTCCTCCGAGTCTCACGGAATAGAGGGTGTTTTCTTGAATGAGTGTTTTAACTTGAACGCACAGTTCAAAAGAAAATAAATCACTGACACACACCCTAAGGTAATCTCAATCAGACTGCACTGAAACTGCTAATTCATAATACTGCTTGATCTCGGTGCACATCTAACATGATCTAAATACTAGATTAGAAATATAATTGAGAGTAAATTTTCGCTTTAACTTCTTACTTACGTTTAAACACCTTTCCGTTGGCCGTCCTGCCGTCTGTAATCGAGGCGTTGTCAGATAGTAGAGTGCCGAACGTACTGAAATTGGGATGCGATCAAATCTCTGAAGCTGCACTGCTACAGCGTTGACTATCAAGGAAATTTCGGGGAAACTGTGAAAGTGAAATTAAATATGCTATCGAGTGAATGACCTGACCTGACTTTCTCTGACTGAGTCTAGGGGAGGAGGGTATTTTCTTGATAGGGTGTTTCAAAAGGTATACACGCGAAAAATAACGAAAGAAAGAAGAAAACAACGTGCTTTTAGGGCAGTTTTGTCACGTAAAAATGAGAATTTTAAGTTAGAGATGAATCCTTAAAAGAGCACATCTCCGATTCGACCTACTGGCGATATTGGCAAATTTCCTCCTGTCACACCTCCCTCACTCCAGAATGAAAACAAGGAGATCCTTGTTCTTAATGTCACATGATAAGCTGTGTGGACTTAAAAAATCTAAATGATCTCCAAACAAACTAACAACAACATCAGCAACAACAATAACAACGTAACAACAAACTAAATTAGTAAACAAAGAAGCGAAGGATTGCTGAGGGACAAGGTTAAATTGCCATTATCCAGCCGGTGTTGCGTTCCTGATTTAAGACAATCCGCAAACCGGAACTCGAGAAATTGTTGCTTGCGGAATCCGGAATGCTGGGGTTTGGAATCCAGAATTCTGTTCAAGTAATCGCTCGGGAATCACACAAACGATTGATAATAATAATGGAAACTTTATTTGTGTTTTTGAATGTACAATTGTAAATCTCGCTACGTATAGGCAATTTACAAATGCTGCTTGAGATTGGATCATTAAAAAGAGAAAACAAAAACAAAAACAAAACAAAAACAAAAACAAAACAAAACAAAAGCCAAAAAAAAAAAATCAAAATTGCATTAAGTCTGGGCTATCCCAGTTCCTATTTCTACAACAAAAGATATAATATGTTGCTCTTATGGCTATATTTATCATTTTCTTGATTATATAACGTTGCTGCTTTTT
>CALNXK010000152.1:1267500-1345000 GCA_942486035.1 Porites lobata
GACATGACCTCAGCTGTTAAAGATAGCACACCACCACTAGTTGTTTCACTCAGGAAACGCAGCGCTGAGTTGATTTGGCCTTCAAGTACAAGTTTAGCAAAAACCTTAGATCTATCGGGCGGTTCCGACGCCTTGAGTTTTCCCATACGACCTTGAATAATTCTACCTTCGCGTAATAACTTATTAATTTCACCTTGCCTCCAAAGTATTAGGCACTTAGACAAGACATCTTGATGATCTTTTGCCTTAGACTTCGGGATTGGCTTTTGGAGCCCTACAGCGAGAAGCACAAAAGCTGCTTTCAGAGATATGTGCTGATTGTCGGAACCACTATTCCAGTCATTAATATGCAAAGTCACTTGATCGATAAAATCCCTTCCTACTTTCCCATACGGTACAAGAAATACGTCTTTTTTTCCAGGTTGCGATCTCGTTGTAAGCATCTGTTATGACTGACGTCGATACAACAATTGCATTACCATCGCTTCGTTTCCCCCAGTTGATCATAGATGGCTTGTAAATGGTATTATACTCTGGAAGGCATCCCGGGCTGTTTAAATGGTTTTCACCTTGCTCTTTCTGCTCTACGTCTCCTGGGATTTGAGGAGTACTAGCTATATGTAAATCTTGGTTTGATGAGGCTAACAGATTAGCATATTGTGATTCACTCCCTTTTTCTTCAAGAATAGAGAAATCTGTATTTATGGGAAAAGAAGTAAAGCCTGTCGAGTTTGCTCCGATTTGTGCATCCGTAGACACGATTCTTTGAGCGAGAACTCTTGAATTTGCATCCGTCTGTGCCTCCCACGATAGGTTTTCTGAACTCTCTTCTAGCGTTTTCTCAAGTCTAGCTGCTTGATCTCGTAAGTTCTGGCTTGACAGTCCGAGATCTCCATATCCTTTCGCATCCCAGAGCTCACTCATAATTCTGATATAGCCTTTTTTCCTCCCATTACCATCCAGCGGTGGTTGTTCCAATAGCGTCATAGCCACGGCCTCTCGTTTGCAGCTTAGAAGATCGGCATTCATTTGTTCCGTCCATTTGCGTCTAGGTTTTAATTTTCTTCGTTCAGTCATCCTTATGAATAATAATGCTGGCGATAATCGGAAACTTTTGGCTATAAACAATTCCAAAAAAGAGCTGCTTTAAACATTTTAAGAAATCATCTTTGCCTCCGAGAAAACGTGACCGTACTAATAATAATGAATAATAATAATAATAATAATAATAATGATAATAATAATAATAATAACAACATCACCATCATGTGGGACATGCCAGTCAATACTGGTAGAACTATAACAGCGAACAGACCAGATATCATCGTTAAAGATTCAGTGACTTCCACCTGCAAACTCATTGATATGACTGTTGCATCAGATAGAAACATCGCACTGAAGGAAACTGAAAAAAAATGCAAGTACAAAGACCTAGAACTAGAAATACAGAGAATGTGGCATATGAAAACCGTAGTGATCCCTGTGGTTGTTGGTCCGCTTGGTACAGTGAAGAAGGGTAGAAAACACCTAGAAAGTATCAGAGAGAGCTACTATGACAGAGATTCCAAAGATCTGCATGCTGGGATCTGCACGAATCCTCAGAAAGGTGCTCAGTGTATGAACAGAATGATTGACTTGAGTGACTGACGCTCTAGGTGCATGGTTTGCGCCCGGCTGATGCACAAAAAGAACACCAGCAAAGACTTGATAATAGAGACAATAATAATAATAACAATATAGATTCTTATTAAGCGCATTTCTACCCTCAATGCGCTTTACATTATGAAAGCCGATTGAAGATCATTACATTTCTAGCCTACTGTGACATTATACATCAAGTACTGTAAAACTTTAAAAATCCTAATTGTAAAACTTTAAAAATCCTAAACTGTTAAGCATGAAAATCAATTGTGACAATATAGATAAAGTATTGTATAACTTTAAAAAAAATCCTAAAATGTTATGTTTGTAAAAACTTTGAAAAACCTACTTGTAAAACTTAAAAATCCTAAAATGTAAGGCGTGAAAATCAATAATCAAGTATTGTAAAACTTAAAAAAAAAACCTAAAATGTTAAGCATGAGAATCAATTGAAAACATTTCCTGAATAGAAATGTTTTAAGTTTTGTTTTCAATGTTGTAACACTGCCCGCATTTTGTATATATTCTGGGGTAGTGTTCCATAACTGAGGTGCAGCAGTGGAAAACGCACGTCCTCCATATGTTTTGGATTTTATGGCTGGGGTGCATAATACCGAGCGGGATGACGATCGTAGAGCTCTTGATGGATGATAATCCTTAATCAGAGGTTCCAGATATCCAGCAGATTGTCCATTTAAGATCTTATATGTGATAAGAAGAATCTTAAAATGAATCCTTGCTTCCACATGTAGCCAGTGCAGGCTCTTTAATAAAGGTGTAATTTGGTCAGAGCTGCGGGCTCCTGTTATCATTCGAGCTGCAGTATTCTGAATTCTTTGTAACTTATCTCTCTGATATTTTGGGATGTCATATAAGAGACTATTGCAATAGTCGAGCCTGCTGGAAATCACAAGGGAATTCACCAACATTTTCAATCCATCGGAAGGAAGGTACTATCGAATACGACCAATTGATCTTATGGCATAACTGGCTTTCTTGCACATTTCGTTGATATGTTCAAGGTTTCCAAGGTTTCCAAGTTCCACCGTCAAGGAATCCGGAATCCAGTGCCTAGAGTCCGAAGGCACAGCGCAGAATCCAGAATCCAAACTATTAAAGACTGCAGTCTTGGATTAGCGCTGGGACGAAATGTTGATCCTACTTATAATAAAGCTAAATGTCACTTATTTTTCTTGTCCCTTTTCTTTTCGTTTTATTCTTTCTTGTTTATTTACCCACTTCCACTCTCTACGGGAATGGCTTTAATACTTTTTGGAAATTAAAGTGATTTCTGAATTTTCTTAGGAAAAAAGAAAACTGGAGCACCTGTGACGGACGGGGGACCATTGTTGCTCTAGAACAACAACATGTCTGAAGCTACGAAACACTGGAAACAATCGATCAGTTAAATTAAATGGAATCAATTTGAACTGCAAGGAGAGCTCAGCCTGCTCAGCGTAGTGACAACATTGCCGTATCTTTGTGTTCTAATTTCCCACGTATACACAGCAGCCAATAAAAAAGGAAATTGGAATAAAATAATAACAATAGTAATAAACTGAATCAGCCAACTGCTTAGTCTCTCCAAGAGAGGATGAAGCTTTATCCTCTTTTGGTCTCTCCTATTCCCCATTCTTCTTGGCGATAAGTTTCCCTGTAAGCACAGGGGATAACATTTGAGTAAGAGGAGCTCGCCCGCCAGGACAGTTTAAACGCGGCGTTTTACCACTGGAAATGGTGCATATAGTCTTTCTCGCATTCTTTTTAGTGTCTCTGCCAGAAACGTTTGCATGGGACGGCGGGAATTGTTCCCTCCATCTCCTTCTCCCCTATCCCCATCCCTCTCAGTTTATTTAACATTCAGTATTGTCTGGCTAACGACTGCAATAACCAGAGTGTTGCTCCTCGGCTTTCGCTCACAGTTGCTCCATCAGCTTCCACTACCCTTACCATAAAGCTGATTTTACCCCTTCACCAGAATACTTGCCTCTGTATTCTTTGCCCTGAGAGTGTCTTTGTAAAAACTGTAGGTTTAGAAGGTAAACGTTTGCATAGACCGTTTCTCGCCTTGAGCAGGGCACGAAAAACAAAACCAGTCACAGCTAGCCAGTAGCTGCAAAATTTATGTGGTCTATTTTCTGAAAGATAGTTTCAGTCTGATAAAAACGTAGGAAGCTTTAAAGGCGCTATGTCAGGAGGATACTACTGTTTTAGGTCAATTATGAGCTAAAGTCATACACAAAATGCTCTTGTAAAGTTATGAAGAAGATATCAAACAAACACTAACCACAGTTATCATTATTATTGTTTTTTTGGAATATTTCTTCAGGCATATCATTAAAAACTGAAAAATACAATGGTCCAGCTTTTTCAAATTTCAATCTTTTCCATCCTTACCGGCATCCTTTGCAACATGCAGACGACAGAAATCAGTTTCATTGCCTAAATATGGTCTTAAATAACAGATCTGCATCATTATTTTTGAATTTTAGTTGATGAAAAGACAAATTTTAGCTTTTTCAAAAAATGGGAAATAGCCTGACATAACCCCTTCAACAAAACCGTCTATTTAAGCAACAGACCACACCTTCTATGGGTTTACCGGCTTGATAACTCATAGAAAGTGTGGTCTATTGCTTTTATAAAATAACTTTAAGTTTTCTATGAGTTTACCGTACAATGAACAATAGGGTTCTAACCAATCAGATCGCACGTACTATCTTTATTAGTTATTTTATAACGGCTTTTAAACTAGTGTTTACAGTAAGCTGTTCATTACATTTTTAAATTTTTTGAAACCAAGCTAAAAGTAGCTTCTTTTAGAATATATATATATTTTTTGTATGCTGGATATATAGTGCATGATACTACTTCTTCCGAGCTCAAGGTGTCTTTTTTTTTGTAAACCAACGTATTTAATAAATGATGAGGCGTCTGATTTAAAATCAAGTTCGTTTATTATTTCTAATTATTAAGACTGAATACAAGGCCGCAACGAAGAAAAATATGTAACAACTACATATTAACTGGTAGAGTAGATATTGCAGTTTTTAACGATACGGTTCTTTCGAGAGCGTCATATTGGAGTTGGCAACCGGCAACTGGTAGAAAGGTCACCTTTTATGCCAGCCGTCGATCGACTGTCAGGGGAGACGCCTTTGCCCCCATAGTCGAGAATTAATGGTATGAGCCACGCAAGAGCTATAATGATTGTGGCTCGACGAGAAGTCATTAATGCTACGCATCTCAGGGGTTTCATGATAGCTATGTAACGATCAGTCGTCATAGCACATAAATTCGTTATTGATGAATTAATCGCCAGTACAGCTATATCTTGAGCTATTTCTTTCTTGCAAAGGGAACGTTCTCCGCACAGAAAATTGGTGGGAAAATAGATGAAACCAACAGCAAAGTCAGCCAAAGCCAGGGACGTGATAAACCAGTTAGGCCGTGTGTGTAATCGTGGCCTGGAGGCAATTAAAAACACTACCAGGGCATTTCCAAAGACTGCAACAACGCTTGGAAACCAACCAAGGATGTAAAACCAAGACATCGTACTGAATGAAGATCTTCACAGCTGTCTTTTGACAATTGATTTCAAAGCGACGCATGAGAATTGTGGATTTCTCGAAAGTGATCCCGTGACGTGGTCAGCTATCTTTAATTCAAATTAGGTGGAAACTGAAAAAGAACGAGAAACTCATTAACCGCCTTCAATTTATTTTTAGTTAGAACTAACCGCTTTCACGATAAAGAACGTAACATCTGTTCATATGCAATTGGTCCCACAAAATTGAATGTTACACTTTGCTCAGTCTTGGTGAGTTTAATTAGAGAGCTTTGTTTGGCTTCCACAGGCAGTTTTGAAGAGTAAAATCTATAACAATCAAGATGCTCAATAGAGAGGACATATCCTGTTGCGAGAGTAACATGAATGGATTGTAGATTTATACAGTTGTTTTTTTCATTGGCTGTTACTTAAGCACTTGTCGCGAAGAATATCCGGTTTCCAGTCGATGCTACCTCGCAAGTTGTCCTCTCTCTTCCCCATTCTTCCTGAAACTAGAAAATGATAGTTGGACGTGACTGCTTTAGTTAATAAAGAGTCAACAACAATTTCCAGTTGAAGACGAAAAGTCTCTTTTTCAAAAAAAAATATATATATAAATATGTAAAATTCTGCTTGGGTTGAACTGTCAAATGTCTCCTCTTATATTACTTGTGTCAAAAATTGTTTATTTAATAAATGTTTTTCCTTTATTTTTCATCCCCGGAAAGTAAAATCATGCGGATACACAAAAATGATGTAACATTACTATTAAAATGACATGCACTTCCCTATCACTTTTTTACCTTTTTGATTCCTATTGCAATAACAAACTTGGCTTTTTTAGGAAAATAAAATGTGATTAATATTAATATTAGCGCACGCCCATTTTTAAACGAATGGAGGCTCACTTAAAAATATACCTTTAATTAACACATCGAGCACATTGAGAATAGTCTACGCGTTCGTAAGAACATCAACATCAAAGAGCAAATGTGGCTGATATTACAGCACTAAATTACCGTTTTTCTGAGTATAGATGGCATGAAGAGCTCTTGGTATGGACAATTTGACAAGCCCTTTGCAAAAGATAAACAAGTATATCTTTGGCCTTCTGTTGCAGAAAATTGTTGACATGATTTTTTTTGCATTTTGCCAAACCACACAAATGCAGTTTTTAATAACGTCGATTTCCTAGGTAAGTGATGATCAAATTTGACGTTGAATTATGAGTGCAAATGAATCGTTGCAAGAGATAAAGAAATAAATCTGGCAGAAAAAAAACTCAATCTGATTCCTCGATTTTTTAAAAATTATTTTGAATAAAACTACAATCAGTTGTATTTTGTATTAAGGCTGAATAATTTTTACAGCGGATCAGAACAGAATTCACTGTTCATACAAGTACACCTGAGTGGATAGAAACTGTTATTAAAGTTTTCGTTTCAAGTTTATTTCATTTCGTGAGTTTATTACAGAAGGCTTTCTAAATTGAAGCTGAAAACTTTTATTATATTTTCGCACTTGTCTCATACTAACGACATTCTTCTAAGACTCCTAACCGGCACATAATATAATGTTCGTTAAAATAGTTTCTCCCTGCTCAATTATTGATAATATAAATCAAAGATATTTTTTCTTGTGTGTGGGTCAGTAGATGATGCCATTATAATAAAAAGTTGTCGATAATTGCGGCCTGTCAAGTATCTGAGCAAATTCAAGCGTTTGTCTTTAAAAATAACTTTTCCTTTTTTTCTGACAGGCATGATTTCGTTAACACGCTTTTTTCTTTTCTTTTTTTTGCTGATTTTAGTTGTTATTCGTCCGTACGAAGTGTAGAATATTAACTCCATGTAAGAGGGTCGGCATATCAGGATGTCAGAGTCATGTTTTTAAATTGAAAAAATACGTCCTCGTCGCATTCTTTTTAATCAAAGATGCATGTAAATTAAAAGTAAAATAATGTCATTCATCAGTTCCTACCTCACACACGCAACGAAAATGGAAACGCAAGGAGGTACACGTGTGACTTTACTTGACACAAATGGGTGACGCAAGGACAAGCGCCGACGCAAGAAATGGAGACATTTTCATTTTCTTTCGCGCGCTTGCATTTACTCATTTGTTTGCGCTTCACACGTGTGAACTGGGACAACGCAAATGCGCGCAAATGAAAACGCGAGGTAAAAACTGTATGAACGTGTGAAAGTCCTTTGCGTTTGCACCTGCGTCGCAGGTGTGAACCAGGCCATGATATAAGTTTTGAGAATCCACCTTATGCAGTCAAAAATGGTGACGATGAAATCATGTATGATGGAACTACAGCTGTACGCGTATCTCAATGAAGACGTTTTTCTACTTACGTCAGAGTTAAGTAGCGAAACTCTTGCAAGGAACCTTGAATACGAGCCGCGCAAAGCGCTTCTTTGTCGGAAGCCGTTCATCACTACTTACTTTCAAAAGGTTTCGGCACTGACTCCTTATAACAGAGCATCACATAAGACCCTGCAGGCTACCGGCTAACGAGAGATGTTGGACGTAACAGCGTTTAAGATCTTGGAGAAGAGGTTTCACTTTCCAGTCTTTAACGGAACAGAGGGAATTGAGTGTATATCTTCGGGTAGAATGTCCACAGCCGAGCGCGCAGTCTGGATACAAGTTAGTTTAAATAATTTCCCGGGTCTACTGAATTTCCGTTTTTTGGGGGGTTTATTTGTTTATTTAAAAATACGTCGCGAACATATATGGTGCGTCCCCTTGTGCATACCATTTTTTGATCCGGTATTGTCCCGTTGCATAATCTTTTTACCAAAACTCGGTAAATTTCCTCTTTTTTGGGTGAAAATCTCCAGCACATGGAAAAAAATTATTGGCAATATTTTGATTTGCAATGTTTAAGAATCAATCTCATTTTAAGAGTGAATTGCACCGATAGCATGTTTGATAAGGGAAAACATGCTGAAAAAGGCTTATCGCGCTTATTTGAGGTTGTGTTGATATATACTTTGTCTTGCTTTTGGCCATCTATACCCGATAAGGACTGGTTAAAACATAATTGTTCGACGCCATGTTGACCCAAAACGTTTTTGTCCCAGTCGTTACATTTTTTTTTGCTGTTATTGTTTAATTCGTTAGTCATTTTTTTTTTACTTTTAACAGTTTTGGAAACAATAATAATAACGATAATAATAATAATCATCATCATCATCATCATTTTCACCATCTTCATCAACATCATCAATGGAAAAAGAATGTTCCCATCACTGATGCCAGTCGCGTGCGAACTTTCTCATAAGACCGCAGAAAACGCATGATTTTAATCAAATCTTGAAGTTATGGAAACAACTAACATCACGACAACCTCCGCTTGCATTTCAGTGACATTAATATATTAGCCCACAGGTAACCCAAGCTCAGTATGAGAGTTAAATCATTAATACGTGTGATCTTTTTTTTGCATAAAGTATTTGTATGGGAAATCAAGTAAAAGATTCAACAAGATAAATACTCGCTAGAATTTTCACTAAAATACACCTTACATTAATTATTTACGTTGCTTGTTTTTGCTTGCTATGTTTGCGATCAATTAAGCGATTTCCCTGTGGCAGCAAATCGCTTTTTTAAGGCGATTTTTAAGCGATTAAAAAACCCCAATGGATCGGGAAAACAACCACACAACAAGTACCCCCCCTGGGAGTAAGCAAAAACAAGCAAAGTAAATAAGACTTAAAATTGAAGGCAAGGCTGATCGGACAGCTAAGGGTTGATAATTTACAAATTTATTTGCCCAATTTTAGGTTTCTAGCCCCTGATGAAGACTAATTTTGTCTCGTCGAAATATTGGGCAAATAAATTTTTAAATTATCAACCCTTAGCTGTCTGATCAGCCTTGCCTTCAACTTTTAGTCTTATCTCCTTTTGTATTGCTGATCCTGATCTTCAATAAGATCAGGCTTTTCCTCGCTGCTGTTTGTCCAATTGTTTCTTAAAGAATTGTTCGCAAAGTAAATAAGGTAAGGTGTATTTTATTGAAAATTCAAGCAAGTGTTAATCTTCTTAAATCTTTTACCTGAATTCCCATACAAATCCTTTATGTTCTCGGTCATTGTAAGAATATCGCAAAGTGAGACCACACGTCTCTCATACTGAGCTTGGGCCTACGCAGTTCCTGATATCTTCGGACAGTGCCAATCAAACTCCTACGATATAAATAAAAAGTATTTCTACTGACCAAATCAAATGACATATGTGACTTAATAAAGAGTGCATCTCTGTGAAAAGTCAATTATAATGTGGCTTTACAAAACGCTGGAAGATATAAAGAAAAAGGCATTTTCAAGGAACGCCGTAGTCAACTGAGAATATCGACCTCACGCAAAAATTATGAGATTCATCAGCTTTATCAGCTGCCAATATTTTACGTTGGTGGATAAATCTTGACGGATCAAGCTACTTTGCGTGCCGATTCAGAAATACTTTTATTCATTGAAGTGTGAAACATATACAGTCATGAAATAATTAACTAGATGAGGGAATCGATCAACTTTCATGCCACAATCAAAGTGTTATGGGAAAGCCAAGAAGATTCTTAAAATAAATTGGCTACACATCTTTGAGGCAGACAGTTTCTGACAGTTTATGTATAGATAAAAGTATAAGAGCTGATCGCCACTGGCGTTATGACGTTAACATATATTCGACTTACTACGTGGTCAATCAGGGTTAAAATGACTATAAGCAGGAGCCCATCCTACTATAAGTTGCTTTAAGAGCACGTGCCAAATGGAGAAATGTACATAAGAACTTTAGAAGCCGGTTGTTATACTGGGTAATATTTCAATAACCTGAATAAATAACTTACTTGACGTTCTGCTCCATCTCATTAATCCAAATGTTCACAATGATAACTGGAGTGAAACCTGCCTTTTTATATAATGCATGTTGTTAATGGCACAGCAATTTATATATTGAATTGATTACAAAGTAACGCAATACAGATTTCCCTTAAATGAATTGACGGAGGGGGGAGGGGGAGCACTTACCGTACACCCACCCAACGAAAGCTTGATCACAGGCTAAACTTGGTAAACGCCTGTTATGCAGGCTATTTTTTTTTTCTTGAAGCCCCCAATTTCTAAAATTACAAGGGATAGGTAAGGATCAGCTTCGAGGCCTGGTCAACCCTTCTGACGTCAGTGTCACGCAAGTCAACTCCAGATTGTCGTCACGATAGCAGCGTTGCGTGACGACTACAACGACTGCGCAGGAGAATTCAGGTACAGGTTCATGTAGAAGATGCATAAACATTTACACACGGAAAAGTATAGGAATAGTTCCCTATCACCAGACCCATCTCTTAGTTCCTATGTTTTTCTCGAGGCGTCCTGAGCTACTGAGGTTAAAAAGGGTTGAATATTGTTAGAAGCGCCAATGGACAATGAAATGAGGTGAGTTTATGCATGACCTTAAAATAGAATCAAGATATTAACATGAAGAGATAATACACGTACATAATAATTGTCTCAGTTGCTGAGACCAACCGAGCGGTGAAAGTACGCGAGTTCATTCACCAAACGACCCTGTTAGCTGCCAATCGTTCCTCCATGTTTGATTCTTAGAACCAGTTGAAAGGTGACAAACCTTGATCTCCGTATCTTATAATTATTGGAAATATTAAAACAACCGATATTTGCATTCTTTCCTGACTGTGTTTGTTATAGGCCCCCCCCTTTTTTTGCAGTCTAAAATACTAGTTCTATTCCCATCGAAGGTTATTTTTATCAATGTAAACCACAAAGGCCACCCTAACCTGTGAATAGCTCTGCGGAGAGTACAGGGGTGAGGTTAGTCCAACTCATAGTTCAAAGTACACCACAAAGCTTGCACAATTGTTGTCTCAATGCTGAGTTCTCTAGCCAGCATTAGCGACAGTTTGCCACTTGTTCAATATTCTTCTCTTGATCTGACACCCTCAGCACCTGATGACTAACGAAAGATTTTGACGATTCTAGTGTTTCATCTTTTTTCTGTGGCCATTCTTTCAGGGCCAATAGTTTGTTTGTGGGAAATTTATCTTTCACAGGCTTTTTCTATGTTTGTTTACATTCCACATTAATTTTGGCTCCATGATGCTGATTGGCCAAAATTTGATAGCTCAGTCGTCAGGGAGCCACATGGGGCACTGGAGGCAGAATTTACATCCTTGAGACTTGACTGCAAAAGTGTTCTCCAGAGAGCTTGCTCGCAAGCTAAGGCTACCCTGTAATCTACATGTAGTCCCCAGATCTCACTGAGGCTATCCTGTAATCTAGTGCCCAGATCTCACTGTTATACCCCAGTAAACAGAGCACGGAACTGATCTACTTGGCATTTGATCTTGGATCAGTTTCACCACTTGCCCCTCCTGGGACCGAGGTTCAAAATAAATAAAAAAAAACTATGGCTAAGCTAATTATTAAGTGAAAGTATCTAGAGACGAGAGAGGCAAGCTTAGTCTCCCTTATAGCCATTTTTGTCGTGTCACGCAATGCTCATTCCTCCTCCTCCTTTTTGTGGAGGAGCATTGTGTGACAACATAAAAGAAAAACTGTTACACAGGAGACTAGGGCAAGCTCAATCAATCAATCAATCAATCAATCAATCAATCAATCAATCAATCAATCAATCAATCAATCAACAAAAGTGGATTTCCAGGTTGAGCATAGGCAAACATTCACTACAAACAAATAGAATTCAGTATGACGGTGTTTTCACAAAAGTTACAAAATTCAGAGAAAAATTTATTGCGTAAAAACCTAAAGAATATAGCTAGTTTTACAATATTATTATGTTGGTGGGAGTTTTGAAGAGTAATTAGTATAAATTTAAAATATACACACATAAAAATTAATGAATCAGAGCGATTCAGCAGAAGGCAAAGAGGGCAAGTTTGCTTTTAAAAGCAATTGTGCTGTTTTTGTCTCATAAGAAAGATTATTCCGGAGCATTGCACCCCTATCCTTAAAACTACATAAGGGGAAATTAGTCTATTGTCCTTGGAAGAGTAGATTAGTTTCAAGATTCCTAAGATTATAGTTGATGTTAGTATAATTATTGAGTTTTAAAATGAAGGCTCTCAAATGTGGGGCAGATTGATCATTGAGGATTTTGTACATTAAGGGTAAGCCTTTATAATTATGTGAATGCCTGGTTTCAAGGTTGCATAACTGATCTAATGTCATATGAACACCAGTAATGACCATACTTGCACAGTTTTGGATTTTTTGCAATTTATCTTTCAGTTGCTTTCCACAAGTATCCCATAAGGGGGAACAGTAATCAAAGTAAGGTTACCCTTACCAAAACCACATATATGTTACATATAGTGCCTACATATATATGTGACATATATGTGACATATATGTGAAATATATAACACATATATGTGACATATATGTGTCATATATAACACATGTATGTTACATATATGTCAAATGTAGGTATTTGGAACCCATTTGCAGTTACTTACATATATGTCACACATATGTAGATATATGTGACATATATGTAGTTAATAGCATTGCATATACAGGGCAAATATATGTCACATATATGTGGCATATATTTGAAAAAAAAATTGATTAGGTACATACCAGCTAAGCGCCTGCTGTACTTTGAAGTTAATTGTTATAGATATACATGTAGTACTTATATATATCTGCTGATATCTTACATCTTCAATAAATATATTACACCTTTTTTTTTTTTTCATTGAAATAATTGTATTCTGGTCATAAATTCTTCATATACACTAGCTGTCTTAAAACTGAAAACTTATATAATTCTTACAGACTAGTTACCATTATCACACGACAGACCATTTCAGACAGTCCAACTTCAGTGTGATGCACATCAATCAAAGGAAGCTGTTGACACTGTTTTTCAAATTCAGATTGCATTTCGAACAATTTGGCCAAAAAAAGAAGCAGTAAAAATTAACAAATAAGCAGATTGAAGATTTCAATCAACATGATAAAAATTGTCATTGTATTACAACTTATTTAGACTGCCATTCACATGTTTGTTACCAATTCCAACAACAATCTGATTATCGATAATAAGAGGATTCAACACACACGCATGTACATGCATACATATATATAAGAAAATAATATGTGTTCTTGTATCTTCTAAAAAAATCATTTTGTCTTTGATATCCCCCTCCTGCTTGCAGTGCACTTGTCTTGGATTGTTTTTCTCACTTTGGAGATGACATTCCCATCCTTGAACTGGGATTGAACAAATGCTGTAGATTGAGAAGGATTTAAAGCAATCACACAACTGCCAAAGCTTAATATTAAATGCTATATATAGTAGATGTGTTACACATGTTTATAACCTGCATGAACACATGATTAGGACCCCCCTTGTTTTCACCAGAACCGAAATTAAACTAACCAAAGAAAGCATGTCTTGTATAATAATTATTAGGATTATATGTAATATTCTCATTGATTCAGTAAAATCAAAACAATAACTGATGCCATGAAAATTAAAGCTCATAATGTCATAGCGGTACAGGAGTTTACATCAAAGAGTAGCATATCATTTCCATAATGAACTGAGAGGGGTTGTTTTACTTTAGGGAAGGAGGGAGGAGAATCAATATTCATTTCTTCTTCAACAAATACAGTTTGCTACTATATAAAAGAGCTTAATTAATAGATGATTTATACACTGAATGCAAATATGGCCGTCAGGCCTTTTTTTTGTTTAGCCAAGTTTTCATAGAAATTATAATGATTTCACGTGAACAAGTGCCTCTAAGTATATCATCTTAAAAAATTTGAGCTGCAAAGTTATGGCTGACTGAAATTATAAACATTTGTGTGGGAAAAGATAGTCTATATCCTCACTAGCCTCGCTTTCATGTTTTTTTCCCAAAATGTGAGTGCCAATACCTTCTTCTTAAATAAGAACATGGCCCTGAAAATACGCACAATGACTTATTTTGACCTGATCTTTATCATTATCCAATTGCTTTTCTTTTCTTGAAAACCTGCCCAGACCAAAAATTCTTGGATGGCCATATTTGCATTTGGTGTATGGTATACATGCAGTCAACTCTCTCAAAGCAGACACCAAATGTAAGGCAAACATATCTCTAAGACAGACGTGGTTGGCTAGTAAGGTGGACAGCTAGAGCTAGTCCAATGGGTGTCCACCTTAAAGAGATTTCATTGTGCAATAATAAAAGCTGGTTTTTTTCCCATGAATCAAGCATAATACATGCACGAAAAACAAGTAGGACAAGTAATGCAATCAAAGAGCATACATGTACCTGTGATGGCTTTAATGATTTGAGGGCACAGCTGTCTGTAGCCCAAGTTGCCCCCTCCTGCCAAGTTTGAAATCATTAAAGTTTTTTTGTCAAACATGACGTCAATCAAGTATGCTGTCATAGTGCCCACTGATTTTCCTTCTGCCAATGCATTCAGTCGTTGGGTCGGGTACCAGAAAACCCCACTCCCTATGGCCATTTCTTCCATCTAAGTAAAAGAGATACAATAAATGAGTGAAATGTACAGTGAAATGTTCACATCTGTACCTTGAATTCTTCTTCAAGTTTAATAACAAAACCCCAACTTTGGATGAAGAACAGAAAAATTTAACGCACCTATTTAAAGTCTCCCTCACAGAGAATTACATTTCTTCTGGATGACCTATCAGGGCTGGATTCATGAAGCCCACCTAAACTAAGACATATCCTAAGCATTGTTTATTAACAATAGTCTATTGTGGTTACGACAATAGACTATTGTTAATAAACAATGTTTAGGATTTGTCTTAGTTTAGAGGGCTTCATGAATCCGGCCCCAGAATGTTAAACTTATTACCAATAACATTGTGACTTCATATCAAGCAGATGCACCCTTAGTATTTAGGGAACACTAGGTTTGTAGGTTGTACATGTAGGGTGCTTGAAATAAACAACAAATACATCTGGTAAAACAGCTGCCCTCAAATATACAATTGAACATTAAACTAGGAGTGCTTGTTATTTAAAGCATGCATGTACAGGCATGTGTACCTTGTGTTTTGATGCAATTACTGGAGAAATGACTCCAGCAAGTGGTTTGTTAGTGTCTTCACTATACTGATCTGAAAGAAATTAAACAAAACAGTCCTATAAGAATAGGTACCTGTACCAATGAATCAAAAACATACATACATTACACAACCCTCCATCATTTTCAATGACTGACAATCAAGTAAAAAAATAGTGAATAATAATTAAATTTTAAGTGTGCCAATTAACTGTTATTTTTGTAGGATAAAAATGTTTCTAGTGGCAGTTATATACAAAACATGATAACAATAAACAGTAATTCTAACCATTCAATTTCTGCTCTAATTCCAAAACTTTCTGCTTCAGTGAGGCATTTTCTTGTCTCAAGAGACGGCATTCCTCTCGTCCACACTTGGAGAGGGCAGGCTGAGATCCTAAAAGAAACATATATTTGTAATTATAAGTACAAGTTTTATGTTTATATTCAGTGAAGGTAAACTTGATCTACACCTGCATACATGTGTGTTCATTCATTATATTCATAACAGCTACAGTCAAACCTGTATAAAGAAAAACACTCTCAGGACCCTCACCAAGTCTATATGCCTATATGATGTTTGTTCTTTTGACACAACTCCAAGACCACATTGCATATCAGGTAGAGCAAGTGCAAAATGAATAAAACCATGACATATAACACAGACAATTAATGGACAGATTGCTAGATACCATGCATACTCACTTTGCTCTTGATCAGTTTCATAAAAAAAGCTTCCTTGATCCCTTCTCTTTCCTTGATATTGGTACAACTTTAGAAGCACCTTGCAAAACAAAATACATGTATGCATGCATCTGAATAAAATTTACTTCATCATTGGGATCATTAACTTGAGTGTAGAGTACCTTAAGTGTAACTTGAATAAAATTTACTTCATCATGGTAATCTCTAGCTGTTGTTCTACTTCCTTTTAAATTATTGTTACAACTCCAAGACCACTTTGAATATCAAGTAGAATATATGCATGCAAAACAAATAAAATCATGAAACAACAATGGACAGACACTATAGATACTATACTCACTTTGTCCTTGAGCTCCATCTGTCAGATTCCTTGATCCCTTCTCCTTCCTTGATATTGGTACAACTTTAGAAGCACCTTGCAAAACAAAATACATGTATGCATGCATCTGAATAAAATTTACTTCATCATTGGGATCATTAACTTGAGTGTAGAGTCACCTTAAGTGTAACTTGAATAAAATTTACTTCATCATGGTAATCTCTAGCTGTTAATTGTTCTACTTCCTTTTAAATTATTGTTGCAACTCCAAGACCACTTTGAATATCAAGTAGAATATGCATGTAAAACAAATAACATCATGAAACAACAATGGACAGACACTATATAGATACTATACTCACTTTGTCCTTGAGCTCCATCTGTCAGATTCCTTGATCCCTTCTCTTTCCTTGATATTGGTGCAACTTTTAGCATCACCTTTCAAAATATACATGTATGCATGCATCTGAATAAAATTTCATCATTGGGATAAAAGTGTAGAGTACCTTAAGTGTAACTTGGAAGGACCTTACAAGTGATAACTGCATGTACTAATCATTTTCACTTTTCTTGGTTGCTTTGAGTTATAATTAAGAAATAGCTAATTAGATCACATTAAAGCACATTATATGTTAAAAGAACACAAGAAGGGCTTGTCAATGATGAGTGCTTTGTTTGGTGAAGGTTGAGATTTTGGTGGCATATTTTCCTTAAACCATTCTGGTTCCTAATTCTCAGTAATATGGATAGTTTTGGATTTGCATGCAAATTTGGAACAGAAATCAGAAAAAAAAAAACATAAGGTTCATCTGTTCAGGTCAAGTAGTAGGAATGCTAACTACAGGTTTTTCAACAGCCCAAAACTTAGACATACCCTTCTGAAAAAGTTCCTTTAGCGGTGAGCGGTATGGCACAGTAACTTCCATTCCTACAAAATCATCATCAGCATGCATCTCTTCATCACCTGGGAAGTACTCATCCTCACTGCTGTTTAACGGCTCACTCTCAGAATCAACCATTATTAAGCTTCCAGAATATCCAAGGGATGAGCTATGTGACTGCTGGCTTGGAGATACTTTGGCCTGTTGAAGACTACATGCACGCTCGCTTTCAGAGTCACTCAGCTCTTCGGAACATTCATGGGAAGAGCTACTTATTTGGTTTTTAATTTGGAATGTCTTTGCCTGCTGAAGCCTCTGCTTTAGCAGGGCTTCCTTTGCGGCTTTTGCCTTTGCGGCCTTTTTGGCCTTGGCCTCCATAGATAATTTCTTCCTTTTTTTTTCTTCACATTCGTCTTCACTTTTGTTTACTTCTGGATCGGATTCCGTCTTTCCTTTTTCTGTGCTAGACCAGACATTTGTTCTCTTCCTTTTTCCTTTCCCCCCTTTGTCTACTTTGGCTTTTGTCTTAGTTGGCAATTTTTTTTTCTTTTGAGTTCTTCTCTGCTGGACATTTGTCAGATACTCTAGATCTGTAGGATAGCAGACATTTAAAAAGAAAACACTGAAGTCAGACAAATGGAAGAATATCATAGTTATGTCAGATGAATTCTTGGGAGGCTTGAAAAGATTGAGTGTCTTGTGTGGCAAACAGAAACAAGGGAAATGCCAATCATTGCAGGAATTGATTATGCAAATGTCTAGAAATAATATGTCAAATTACATTAATTCAGTGCAACTAAAAATTGACATTCCACTACATGGAAGCTCACTAAAAGAAATACTTGACCTGTTTTGACTGTCATGCAACAACTTTTTGCAAATTATACCCATCAGTGTTATGTATACTTTTCCAGCTTATAACACCAAATTAAAGGCAAATGAAATCAATGCCATGTTGTTATAATAATTATAATACAAATACAATGTACAGTGAACTATAAAATCCTACTTAGGAAGGCCCTTTGCTCCTTCCTCTCACCCTGGGATTTATCAGTTTGTGTTAATGCATGGCCAGGCCTTTATTTTGTGATGATTTAATTAGTCTTACCTCCAATGTCCACAACAAATGCAGGATACCAGTCCTTGTGATGGGCATCCGTCCACAGTGCATCACAAGATGCTCCTTTTTCAATTTTTTCACAGTTTCTAATCTCATCAGCACTGACTATATTTTTGATGTTGTCATCCTTGAAGACAACAAGGTAGTGGTCTACGATAAAGAACAAAATATAATAAGACACATCAACGATATTATAATCAATTAATGGCACCAGACAAACCAGTTTGTATGCTGCACACTAAATAATAAGAATGCAATCTTGAAGTTAACATATTGAAATTTCGCAAAGAATCTTGAAGTTGCTCTCAGCTTATATAGTGCATGGTCAAGAGCTTTGATCCTGAGCCAAATATCAAAGTTGATCGAAAAGAAACTGATCGTTGTTGTTTAAGAATAAACCAGTTACTAATCTATCCAGATCTATCAAAGATGGAATGTATAGCTAAAGAATGAATCATGCATTATTTATTACCTTGACAATGATAAATGAAAAATCGAGGGGTGATCCGAATTTCAAAAGTGCCATCTATACAATTAATCTATCAATCAATAACCAGGCTATGACCAGACTGTAAGCAGTCCCTCTTTTCTTTGCCGTCGATTATTAATTGAGCAAGTCGAAGATATCAACATCAGATAGAAACGAGAAAGAAGCGATTTTGACAGATTTGGCGAACAGTTACATTTGTAAATGAACGCGGCAATATTGAAATGAGTGGAACGAAAGCCTAATTAATGATGATCTTCGGAACGAATTAATCCTTGCACAATATCCGAAACAACTGATATCCTGGAAAATTCTTAGAAATTATTGAGCATGAATGAAAAGTTCGAAATATATATGAGATATGAGGTGAACATATAACGATAAAATTATGCATCGTCTTATTCAACCTCTGAAGAGGTTGAAAGGACTGAGCTGTACGTTGCACGTGTTCTGTCCCCAGCATATATGCGACATTCTTCCCAGCATTTAAAACTACAAAATTGATTGCCAAGCTCCATCGTATAATGCAAAAGCCTAAATTTATTTTATTCAAGCAAAAGATTGCAGTGTATATTTACTAGAAAGAGTTTATATAGGTCGTAGAAGCGTGTTTTTTAAACCGCGTTCATTGAACCGCGAAACGCACGCCTGTAATTTAATTAATTCCTATATAAGCATGGGCCGAGCTCTCAAAATCATTGTTTTAGAACAATAATCTTAATTTAGGCACTTACAAGAATTACATTTGGAAGTAAAATGACTTACCAAGATGATCAGTGAAGCGAGAAGGTGCTTTTGTTTTCCTCATAATTGCAGAAATCTACAAGCTGACAAAACCGAACTCGATCCTCTTCAAAACGAACAACGAAAGGAACAACGAAATGAACAAATGAGCGCGAAAACGGCCTCTGTGAAGTTTTCGCGCTCATTTTGTGTAGTCACGTGTTAGGTGTAAGCCAATCAGCAGGGGATTTTGATATGTATTAGATGCCAGTCCACTCTACCTGCAGTCTTTCCTGAGTTGACCATGGAGTCGACGAAACGAAAGAAGAGAGGTCGATACAACTCGCATCGAAGAAACCCTGCTATACCTAAGCCGAAAGCCACTGTTTCCCGACATAACAGGCGAAAAGCAAACTTCTCATCGGATGAAGATGAACAAAGAAAAAAACCGTGTTTCAAGCGAACTGTTGATGTTGTTTTCGAAAATAGTCAAGCATCATCGGACGAATCGGATTTAAACATTACAAATATGTACTTGGCTTCATGTTCTAGTTATCAAGATCTAGACCACGAATTGTCAGACGTTTTGTCGGAATCAACGCATGATGACGACAGTGTAGAAAAACTGGATGCGATTTGGAGTGATATCTCAGAAGACGATCGAAGCTCCACATCTTCAGATGACGACCAATTCTGTGCACGTGGAGACAGTTATAATCACATCAGGAGTAAATCGACTGATGAAGAAGACCCTGTATATGTATACCCTGGGTCGCCTCTTTTGTTGTCGGAAAGCATTCTTTTGATTCTTACTTTGGCTGTAGCTCACAATCTGAATGGAAGTTGTCTTTCAGACGTAATTTCTTTGATCAATTTGCACTGCATTCCTGGTCCACTCAACAAGTGTGTCAACTCACTCAGTGAGCTCAAGAGGTACTTTGCTGACTTCGAGCTTCCCATAACAAAACACTTTTACTGCAGTTTTTGCTCTGAGTATCTTGGTGTTTTAAGTGATACTCCTGATGTGTGCTCCATTTGCAACAATGATGTGAGAGATCCAAAGAAGAAGTCATATTTTGTCATCCTTTCTGTCGAAAGTCAGCTAAACGAGCTTATGCAAAGTAAGTAAGAAAATATAATTTTATATGTTGCAGTTTAAAATGATCTTATGTTAAAATGATTTCAAACTAGTTTGATTTGTACTTTTCTTTGTCTTAGGATTATGGTAATCAATCTGGAACAAAAGAAAATCAAAACTAACCAAGTTTGAAATCATTTTGACCTAAGATTCATTTCAAACTACAACATATACAACAGTGATTGATGTTAAAATGGAATAAATATAAATACTGGCTTAACTACAGCATCATATATTTAGCCACTTTCGATGCTTCCTGGGATAATAGCTAGATATATATATCGCTTAAAATATGCAGTCACCCCTATTGAAGTATAATATTTCCAAATATTTGGTCCTATAATGGGCCAGTAAGATCCATGTGACAAAAAGTTTCAAAGTCTCTGAAAGTTAAGCCTAAAATGATGATTTAGTTTTTAAATGTATATGTAAAAAAAAATATTATTGAGTCGGTTTTCACATGATAGCAAAATTATCAAGGTCTCGATTTGTGTTACCCACCTTGGCTGTGGAAATTCTTACTATCTTACTCACCATATGTATTTGAATAAGTGCCCTGTGCGCTTCTTTAATGTTAGGTCCTTTAAGGTCGATGTTTATTCAAGGTGGGCACTTATTCTGATAAATGCAGAAACCTCATCCTGTGGCAATTGAGCTACATCAAATTAATAGCTATAATCTGCTGGTGGTGTCGACTGACACTCAAATCACAGTATTTTGTGATAAAAGAGTGCAGTGATGTTTTATCATTCAACCAGTAAGCTTGATTTTCTTTGTTGTATTTTTTTGTCATCTGATATTAGGAAGAGAATTTCAGGAAGATATAAAGTACCGCTTTCTGCGAGAGAAGACATCCCCTCACAACATTGAGGATGTATATGATGGCCATCTCTACAAGAAGCTGTTTGAAAATAATGGCCCACTTTCTCAGCCAGAGAACTTATCCTTAAAGTTCAATACAGATGGTGTTTCTATCTTCAAATCATCAGGTTCAAGTATTTGGCCAGTGTACTTTGAGATCAATGAGTTGCCACCAAGTAAAAGGTAAAAATTAGAGTAAATTATTATTGGTGAATTGTAAGTGCATCTTATTAAACTTTTGGAATTATCATTGTATTCTCTATTCACAATACTATTTCCGAAAACATTGCAAAAAATTAGTTGCCTTGTTGATGACTGGAATGACACATACTGTACATATACTTAGTTGAACTGAATTACATTGGTTATTTAACAACATTTTTCACTACTATTTTCTGTGATTGTGCCAAACCATTATTTTCATCAAAGGATATTATTATAGAGTTCCGTATCAGACCCTTTTTAATTTAAAAACTAACTTTCATTACTCTTACCCTATTGTTCCTTTTTCTAGGCTGGAAAAAAAGCTCTGACTCTGATAAATGTAAATTCGTAAGTGCATTTTAATGTTTTCATGTTTTAATTAATAGGAAACGATTGGAGAACATGCTTTTGGGTGGCCTCTGGTTCAGTGACAAAAAACCTGTGATGTCTACCTTTTTGAAACCTTTCAGAACTTCATTAGAAGACCTTGAAACAAAAGGTACCTGGATACATGGTGTCTCTGAGACAGCTTTATGTTCATGTCTATGTTGTGGCTAACTAAATTTTTTTATGGTTTAAAGTTTGTTTGGCCAGGTTGATTTTTATTTTCCCTGTTTTAAAATGTAGTTATAAATATAAGACAAAGGAAAGTATAGTTTTGAAACTAAAAACAAGTTTCAGCCACAACATATATACACTGTACATGTACTTATATTTAGAGTGTATATAAAATTTTGTATAAAGTTTTCAAGCAAACTGTACTAGGAATAAATGTACGTGATTTCTCCTGGCCAACTTGTATGGTAGTGTATTATACTGAATAGATGCATAATTAAGTTTGACATTAGGAGAATGTATCCTAATCTTGTGCATCCTGTGCTGCCAAGCGGTGATCATTTTCATTGTTTGCATGATTTGTGTACGTTTTTGGTGCCAAGTTGGTGACTACAGAAAACAGTGGTTTAGAATTTACGGTGACTCTTAACAATTGTATTCCCACAAAATATCCTATCAAATCCACTTTTGATTACTACTAGAGTTTTTATATTATTGGAAACATTGAGCCCTGGCCAGTTGAGCTGAGTTCATTGTCCTGTGTATGTAATATGTGTAGTAGATGTGGACCCACTGTCCCAACAACATGATTATACATTATTTTGTTATTGTACAAATAATTTAAAATATACTTTGTTTATATACACTTTTAGGACTTGTTATGGAGATTCCAGATAAGGGAAATTTTACCAGTCATGTGTTCCTTCTTGGCTCAGTTCTTGATCTTCCTGCAAGGTGTTCCTTTTTAGAGATGGTTCAGTACAATGGCTTTTGCAGCTGCTGTTACTGCATGGTTTTGGGAATGTCTTGCAAATCAAGTGTGAAAGAAGGACACAGGGGAAGAGTTACAGTTTTTCCTTTCAATTTTGAATCAAACAATGGACTTGCTAAAGAACGCACAAAAGAAAGTATGGTTGCAGATGGCTTGCAGTTTCTGCAGGGTACATCAGGAGGAAAACCTGTAAGTTAGTGTACTGTCATTAAATGTCATGAAATGATTTAGTCTACTTCATATATACCTTTATCCTGGGTGTTAGTGTTTGTTTTTTTGTTGTTTTTTTTTCGCACATTGAAGACCCTACATTCACAGAGTGTCGAAGTTGTATTATACTATTGTCATTTTCTAATGGGGTTTCTGAATCATCACAAGAATTTTCAATACCTCAAGGAGCCTTATAAGCATTAATTTTTGTAATTTCACTTAGATTTAGAAACCTACATAGAAAACTATGACTAATACATATGAAACATTTAACACAAAAATAAAATACGAAATGTACTGTTCTAGTCGACCTTACACTACAGTGTACAGTAGACCTTAGTTTAATTGACATCTACATGTACATCTATAAAGTGCACTTTCATAATTATTTGTTTTCTTACATTTTCTTAGGTAAATGGGATGAAAGGTGTTTGCCAGTTTGCAAGCCTTAAACACTATGATATCAGTAAAGGTGTTTGCCTGGATTACATGCATGGGGTCCTGCTGGGAGTTACACGACAATTGATGGCCCTGTGGTTTGATTCAAAACACAAGGACCAACCTTGGTACTGTGGTGATCGTGTCAGTATTATTGATGAGCGTCTTTGTAGTATCCATCCACCCATGAATATCACAAGAACACCCAGACCTATTGAAACTCATCGCAAGTATTTTAAAGGTATAATATCCATTAAGTCTACATATGTGATAGATGAGCATACAGTCGTGTACTGTTTAAAGTAGGCATGTTTTCTTGTAATACATATACCCTATGGTTCTTTTTTTTTCACAGCAACCGAATACCGAAATTGGCTGTTTTACTACAGCGTTCCTTGCCTGGTTGGTGTTCTTCCCGATGTTTATCTTCACCACTTCATGCTTCTTGCATTTAGTGTGTGGCTGGTGAATCAGCAGACTATTTCACCAGAAGAAGTCAATCAGAGTGGAAACCTTCTGGCAAAATTTGTGATGCTGATGGATGCCCTCTATTGTGAGTATTTAACTGCTTCATTTGGGCCTCCATGCATTAACTTTTGTTGAGATCAATGTATTTGTCAATTAATAATTAATTATTTTGACACCATGGTGGCTTTTACAGCTAGTGAAATGGGGTGTTTGCATTTTTTTTCAGCTGAGCGTCATATGACCATCAATATCCATAATTTGCTTCACATACATGCATCAGTTCACAATCTTGGACCACTGTGGGCAAATTCAACTTTTGACTTTGAGGATGCAAATGGGGAGTTAACTGCGCTTTTCCATGGCACCCAGAACATAGATATGCAGGTGATCAAAATAGCAAGAATCAATAATACTGTGCTCATAAAATATATATTTGAAAGGTATCTAAAAGCAAGTCTAATAATTAATTTACTCATTGATCAATAAGATGTATGGAAGGATTCTTTTGATCTTTTGTAGATAGCATCCTCAGTCTCTGCAGTCAAAATTGCTCCAGACCTTGCGCGGAAATTGGACAAAGACTCTCCTAGTTACAGTTTGTACAGAAGGATGAAATTTGGAAAAGAACAGAAGTATGTATGGCAGTAGTATGTTTCAAATACTATATTGATTTAGCTTTAAAATCAATAACAGTGACGTGTTCATAGTCCATAAGACTCAAAAGTAACATGATTCTAACCCTGTTAATACCTTAGTTTAGTTCGTTCTTATTGGTCGATATACATTAAGCCATTGGTAAAAAAAAATTGATATGTTTTTTTTTATGCATTTAAGGTCAACAAAGCTTGAGGATGGAGTGCATTTACTTGGTGCTTTTACTGACTTTGAGGTCCCAGAAACTATAGAGCAGCATATCAAGGATTTCACTGGAGATTTGGCTCTGGGAAGATGCCAGAGTTTTAAGAGGGCAATCATTCGTGGTGAAGTATTTCACTCTAAATCATATGGCCGTGTTTCCAGAAGAAACAGTTACACTGTAACCTATGAAGACAGTCAGAAGAGGAGGGAATGTGGTCAAATACAGTATTTTGTGAAACATACACCCATTTGCCAACGTGCTTGTATTGCCTTATGCCAGTGCAACAAAGATCAACACTTTGCCATTGTTGTGCACATGGAACCATTAAGAGATTCTAACCTTCTGGAAAAAGCTGGAATTGAAGGAATCCAGAAGCAGCTTCAGATCATGCAGAAGCCAAGGTACACAAACATGTCAAATGTCCTATCTGTGTTTAAACCATTGGATAAATTAATTGTGCAGTTAAGTTTTTGCTTTTGGAAAATCTTTTTTTAATATCACACTTACATACCAAGCATCAGAATTTGTTTGATCCGATTTCTACCAACCATCCAGATAATGGGTCTCCTAATAGCTACGGTACAATTGGGCAGTTGGAGTATTGAAACATCAGAACACAAGATGCGTCATGTATTTACTGTTGATGACTATATAACCACTACACTGTCACAATCATCTATTAATGCAATAATATGTCAATGCAGCAACTTTGCTAACTTCACAGTGTACGTTGAAATAAGAACTTGGATCAATAGCATTATCCAAGGGTACAAATTATTGTTTAAGAAATACAAATATACCTGTATATAAATGTAGGTTTTGGTAATAAAACAAAAGAACTTAATTACTTTATGGCTAAAAGATGGACAGCGATATTGAGATCTTTTGTTTTGTTCCGCATCTTAAAAATGGCCTCATTTTGTATTTCCTACCTCATTTTCTTTTTATTTCTTTCAGAATGGAAAATGTTGATGTCATCCCAATCAGGAACATCTTACATAAATGTGTTTTTATAGATGTTAAGGATGCTGATGATTGTGTTTATGTGACCCACTTCCCGAATTTCATTGAAACAGACTGAAACAATTGGAGCTGGAAATTGTTGTGTGATACCTTTAATTAATGTAAATATATGCATATGCAAAAAAAAGTATGTACATCAATAATTTGGACTATGACTGAAAAATAACTCGATCGGTGCTCAAACTCGCTCTGTGACATATATTGTAATATTTATTAAGTCAATAAGGCCCCCCGCCCCCCACGTCCCCCCACTGACACTTGCTAGTTTTCTAGGGTTTCATTTTTTTTAATACTCCCTTCTGGTGCCATCAAGTATGTCACATGTATGTTGAGTGGTCCCAAGTGCCTTTTATGCATGCACATTAATTAATATATATATAATCATACTGCACTTCTACATGTATGTCACATATATGTTAAATTATCCTGAAAGATATTACATATATGTAACATATATGCATGGTCATTTCAAAACTTTTACATATATGTCACATATATGTCTTATCATCCTATGAGATATTACATATATGTAACATATATGTATAGGCACTTCAAAACTTCTACATATATGTCACATATATGTACAGTTATTTGACATATATATGTTACAGCTACATATACGTCACATATATGCAACATATATGTGGTTTTGGTAAGGGTATGCAAGTGAATTGAAAAAGGTTACCAGGTGCAAAGTGGGAAAAAGGTTTAATTCTTCATAGAGCTCCTATACCAGTGCAGGCCTTCTTAAATATTATATACTCAATCTGAGTCTCAAAAGTAAGCTTTTCATCTAATAATACTCCCAAACATTTATTAGAGGTTACATGCAAAACAATATTATTGTCAATGGATATAGCATTAGCTAAATCTTTACATAGATTTATCATTTAAGTTATCTGTCGACCCAATAAGCATTAACTTAGTTTTCAAAGGGTGCAATTGGAGCCTATTAACTGTCAGCCAATCATAAAGGTTTTCTAGATCAGGATTAATATTATTAGCAAGAACATTTGCGTCAGTACTAGAGGCAAAGATTTGTGTATCGTCTGCATAATTTATAAACAGGGGGTTTTGAATGTGATGTTCAGCATTCTGAGGGATATCAAATCTTAAATCCATGTGCAGAACATAAAAAGCAAACTTTGAAGGTCATTATGATTTGACCATGCTGCAAGTTTCAAACGTTAGCAATTTCAGCTAAGGGGGACCTCTTTAGCCCTGAGGGGGAGGGGGGGTTTGGGGTTACTCCTTAGGATGGCCTGTCAAAGAAGCTACATGTATGCCCAATGGGGTACTTTCAGTCAGACTTTAAAAGTGTAGGAAAATTTGTTATTTAATTACTTAAAGCTAAAATGTTTTGAACTGAGTGTAGCTTGAATCAATTTAATTCATCAAATGGTACATAAAACAACAAGAATACATTCTGTTAGTAGGTTTGTGAACGAGACAACATTTCCCAGTGAAAGGTACATAAAAGAAGCACCTTTCCATCAAAAAAGGTATACAAAAGGCTAAGGATTGAACCTTAGGACAGAGCCTGTATGAATTATTGTTGAATAGCCCCTAACCCCCAGCCTTCGTACCCATACCCCCTGAAAAGCTATTGCTCTTTCCCCGAATAAGTGTCCATAATAATTATTATTGTAAAAACTTGGTTTACAGACCCAGACCAGCAAAAGAACAGGACCAAGTAAATAAAAAACAAAAAAAAAAAAAAATGCTAACAAAGATGAAAGCTAAGCGTTAATAGGCTCACTAAAATACTGGATGGCCTGAAAGATATTGCAAGTTAGCGTGCTTCTACAGAAAGGTTCTGAAACTGTGCATTTAAAAATGTATTTAGTGAAATACAAATCTCTCAGGGAGAGGAGATGAAAGTTAATTTTTTTTTAATTATTTAAGCCAAAATACCACTCAGCCACACAGTAGTGTGGCTGAGTGGTCATTGCCTTGGACTCGCAATCCAGCAGTCCTCACTGGGGTTCAAATTCCTCTCTGACCACTTGCTGGGTTTGTTGTCAGTCATCCCGAGTTCAACATCCTCTGCCACGCTTGTGTGTAAATAGCCACTGGTTACCTCCTGCCAGTTGAGTTTTTTTAATCCTACCATTATGTTCCGTTTGGGTTATTTCTTGCTATAAATCATTTGAGTGAGGTGCCTGTAGACTAGCTGGACAGTTTAAACACTGTGTGACAACAGGAGGGCATTTTGCAGGTGCATGCGTGCATCTGCTGAACGTCAATAGCGTGGGCGCCTCAAATCTGATAGCGGGAAATCGAAAAAACTCGCGTAAAGGTACGGTTCTTTTAAAAGCCATTTGGTTGGTGCTTTGATTACCGTACTTTCCTACAAAAAATTTCTCCGTGACGAAAATGGGACGCTTTCTACGCGGGTTTTTCACTTGTAGATTTTTCAGCAGTAGGTTTTCTTGGCCCTTTAAAGACTTTCAAGACTCAACGCCAAAAAGTCATGTTCCTTTATAAGTCGGGCTTTCACTGGCAAGGCATTACATTTCTATGATTTGATTTCCAAACTCGTGGTTTTACTTATCAGGGAGGAAATGCATCGTAGCAATGTTCAGCTGCTTTAAGACTAAACGGCGAAAAAAACTTTACCACGCGAGGTTTATTTATTAGCGCGATGTCTCATGTTAAACTGATCACGGAGACACGCGTTTATATATGCCACAAAAACATGAAATCTATGGGATTTTTTACAGTTTTTCGAAAGTTTTTGCGGAAAATTTTATAAAAAATATTCTACAGGAAATGAAGAATGGATTGAGTTTGAGACAGCAACAATTACAAGTGATTATGTACTACATAATCACTTGAGCATTTCATAAGCTCAGTTGCAGACAAAACGAATGCACATACCCCGAAAAAACGAACAATACTTTTATTTTTCTTTAACTCTAAAAGATACAGAGATTTTTCCCGAGCTACTATTTTGAAGCGACTCTTGAGTAACAACTCCTGTGTTCCACAATCGATTTCTTGTTATTAATTTATATTTGATGACAGTAGTGATCCGTTCAAAACAGAGAATGGCCATCACTCCATAAATGTAACTGACGATGTTGTTCACCTTCAAATCCTGTTTAAACGTAAGACAGGAAGTTTGTTTAAAAAGGGGTGCATATAATTCTGTTCCCTCAAAAAATAAATACTACTGCTAGAGGACCCAAATGAGCTGGAATGCGACAACAAACATGACACAAATAGATGGATGAATTTATCTGTTATTAATGTTTCTGTTGGGAGCTTTTTACTGTATCCAGATGAACCCCTTATGTAAGTTGCACATCATGGAAGAATTATCAAGCAGAAACTGATGTATTGAACAAGAATGTGGTTCAATACAGAGGAGAAGCTGGTCTCATTCAACATCCTTTGTGAATGAAATGTCTCACAAATTAGCATACTGTCAACAAATGTAGTATCCACAAAATGGTATCATTTAGGAATAAACCCAATTTTTTTGCAACAGAAGCCACGATTTATTTAAAAGGTGTATTGATAACGTTTCATTTCGTTTCATTTCTTACTCGCATCATTATATTGATTTGAATTTATAGTTGAAGTGCGTGTATTTTATTTCTCAACGAAGACGTACCGGTGAAGAAGGCTAAAATTACTGCAGAAGGCGATTTTTCACAGCCTTCATCAAAGCACCATTCATTCGCGGAAGTGTTCTTAGTTTCATTAATCATTAACCTAATTTGGGGAGAAAGGCAAGATTTCGAGATAAACAAGCCAGCGAAAGGGTGAAAAAAAGTTTCACGGCAGAATGGACACTTAATTAACCTCTGTATTCCGAAACGATTAAGTTCGATTTTAGAGTTATACTATTGAGAAGAATTAAGTATCTATAGGATAACTGTTTAACGCAAAAATTATCATACTGACCTTTTTCTCCTGCTCAAAAAATGTGCGCGAAATGTTAGTTCGTAAGAACATTCAGCCGCCATCTTGTCTTCGATGTACTGTTTTACGAAAGGAAGGACTGTCCCCTCAACGGCGACAGCGAGGGTACAATAAACTCACTTTCATCGTAGAAATACTACGATACGTTGAAGAACACGTTTGTGGAACGTAACACCCAATACACGTCATTCAGCTCCAGAAAACAGCCCGCAAATGCTGGTACTGAATGTAAACAATTCACAGAAAATGCTTCTGTGGCACTTCTTATGGCACTTCAACAGCCCATATTGACGCGTGCGCATACAAAATGCCCTCCTGTTCTGTGTGACTACTCTAACCAGGGCCACTTAGACAAAGTTGACCATTCGGATTACAGGAAAGTAACAGTACATTCCAAGAAAGTTGGTTGTGGACCAATCACCCCTCTCCCCCCCCCGCCCCCCTCTCTTCCCCCTTCCACCCCGAAAAAGGAGGATAATCGTATAACGGTTCAAATAGGAGTGGTAAGGACTATAAAAACACGTTGGAAACAGAACAAAGTAACATGGAAGCATGACATGTATGTTGTACCAATTAGATGATCTGACAAATGTAAAATAAAAGCGTTTTAAAAAATGAGGTGGATTGATTCTGATAATAATGATGGTGATGGGCGAGTAATCACAATGATGAGAACAATGACCAATAAAATGGGAATGAAAACAGTACATATGCGGTTCGGTTGATGATGATGATGTTAAGATTGAGTGCGTTACTTCACAAAGTAAAGGACATTGAGTTTTTAGCACATTGAGGTAATAGCACTTGGTTATTAAGGCTTGTCAATAAAGTTACGAATGCTTAATCTTTTAAGTAGAATTTAAAAAAAAAGGAAAAAGATTTTGCAGCCCCACTTCCTGCCTTCGAAAATTTTTTACACTCCCTCCTTTTTCTTTAAAAAGAATTTTCAGATTCCCTCTCAAAATCCTCTGCCCATTCCCCCCCCCGCCCCGCTCCACCCTCGTGGTAAACACAACGAATGCAACCTAAAGACGATGTGAAGGGCTTTACTTGAGTAGGAGTGAAAGAGAGGGACGGTAGAGAAATAGCAAAATTCCATATGATAGCTCCCCTAGAATTTACGGTACCAGGATTATTTTCCTTTTATGTTTCTTTGTCGTTGAAATTCTAAGCTTCAAAATCCTATTCCAAAAAGTTTATCAGTATATAGCCTGCGAGCAGGCTGACTTGTGTGAGTTTGGGGGAATTTTGCTCACCTGCCTTGCTTCTATTGGCTAGTATCTTGACACCTCGAAAGGGGCGAAATTCAAAAATCAACAGCCCGCGGACAGTCTAGCCCGCGTGCAGGCGCTGGCGGTTCCGCCTATTTCTGGCGCCAAAATTTCCCCTTAACTGGCGCAAGTGTGTCTGCTCGCAAGCCAGTTTATATATGGAGGTGTAAGCCAGTTACTGGTTAATTTAGATATTCAGGTGCGGTTCTCTATAATAATTTACCCACATCAATAAAAGACACTACATTTTCCTTTTTTAAGAACTTTCTTAGACTTCATTTTAGCCATTAGTTTTCCTTATTATTGGATATACCTAGGTAACTTACGGTAGCGCATTTACTCGTTTTAATCTTAAAAAAATTGTGATTTTTATGAAGATTTGTATTTTCCCTTGTATTCACTTGCTAAAATCCTTGTACATGATTTTTAGGTAATTCTTTATTTTGAAATTTTAATTTCATGTAGTCTTAATTAACCCAGGGCCCCTTTTGATACCAGCCAGTGGGTGATATGGCCGATCTGCCTAAATTAAGTTGACTTAACTTGACTTGTCTTGTTTCAGAAGTCGATTAAATCACCTTAGAAAGGGTGGAATTCCAGGAACAAAAGAAGAGTTCAGACTCATGTATGAAGAATGGGCAATTGACTATGATAAGGTATGTATGCAAAACGTTTAGATACAGTAGGAACCCTGTAACTGGAACTCCCCGCTAACTGGAACTAAGTCTCATTTCCCTTGGATTTGACCCTGAGACTACGATAAATGATCGAGAGGTTTCTTAAGTATGAATTTCCAGTTAAAGTTACCGATAAGAAATTAAACAACGTTTCCTCGTAAAAATGTCTGCTTATTATAAGTCTTTAACTCTATGAAACATGTCTATGACGTTTTTTTTTTCTGAGAGCCCGCTTGATACGAACACCCAGACTCGTACTCAGTCGTTATTTATGTGTTTTTGCGGTGAAATGTGGGTTTAGGCGCGCGGAGACTCATGGGAAGGGACAAAGTGAAAAGTCTCCGCGCGCCTCAACCTAACCCCAATCTTCTCTCACCCCCAAAACACATAAATAGCAACTGGGTACTAGTCTGACGAACACCCGGATAATACAGTACATTATGGGATGTCCTCTTGGCGGTTTCGCATTAACCGGGTTCCACTGTCCTATACTTGACCAGTGACCAAAGTGACGTTTGCCTGCGTGCATTATCTTTCAGGATATTTTGTGCGATTTCGCATACAAATTATGCAAGCCCATGACTACAATGTTTGATGCAGCATTGAAAACCTGCACAAAGAAAAGAAGGCAAGATATAAAAATTAACGACGTAGCGGCTGGTATATATTTAAAAGGCCTCGAGCTTCACAAAATGGGCTACACCAATTTACACGCACTGGATAGTTGATAAAAAATGCTTAATGAAGCAAGAAAGAAGGGGATTTACACGCAGTTCTTCTGCCTTCCAATCGACGATCAGCGGATTTTAGAGACAAACACAGGAGATTATGACGCCCGTATCTGTGTCAACGGGTTTGGAACGAAATAATCACATTCTTCCTTCGGCTTTGGCAGAAATGTGTCGAATTGTTGTGAAAGGTGAGCTGCTAGTTTATAGTCATTGATATAATTAAGTAGCACTTTAGTCATGGTAAAGTTAATGGTGCCATGCTGGCGGCGGAGAGCAAGGGACGGACACCGGGCCCAAGACCAACACAGCGCTCTGGCAAATATGTACAATTATATTAATTTCGTTTGTTTGTCTTCTCTCAGTGCGTCTAGCTCTTGCTCACGAGCTTGATGGTTTTGTACCACGTGAGTGACGAGCTTCAGAGAACTACTACGTTTATGAAAAACGGCAAAACACAGAGCTGACCACGTGCTCAATTTTTCCCGCCTTTTTATTTTTCGTTTTCTGTCTTCAACGAAAAAAGTTTTTGATTTCACGGACACAGTAGGGATCGTAATGAGGCAGTCTGAAAATTGCATACTAAATAATAAACACACTGCTGAGGGACACTGGTCTGGAGAACGTTCGGGATCTTGAAATGTGTACTAGAGATCGAGCCTTATGAGGTCAGTTTTCTTCCCGTCGTCTTCTAGGCGTCGACCGGAAGTAAGTAAGTAGGGTCGTATGCTTAAATATAATGCTGTTTTACTTCTAGCCTGCCTTGTAGACGGCCCTCGCATCGTCTAAACCAGTTGTAAAGTCCGTCTGCAAATTAGGGCACCGGAGCAAGAAAAACCTCTGGTTTTCAAGCTGACTCTAAGGTCACGTTGAACACTATCACGAGCTCAATCTTTCTTGCCACGAGCTTTAAGTCGTGATTAGCCTGTCAAAACTTAATTCAGATCGGACTAATCAGAAACTGCTTATGAAACTAGCCAATCAAAACGGCAGATATATGTACTTGCGACTCTGCGGGATTCCAACGCGATATTGTTCACTAATTCGCAGACGCTCTATGCAGAAAACTTTGAGTGTCTGAGTCGCAGGCTCTTTAATACTTCACGCTGCGCATGACTGAATTCAATTCTTTCAATTAAATGTATTGTGGGTGATGATAGTAAAAGGGAGTGTAAGCTGACTGTCCGTAAACACTGTATCAGTAGGAATGATCGTGCTCGCTGGATGGCATAACGCTCTATCAAAGAATTCGTTTAGAAACTGAGGTCAGTACGGTATAGACCACACTTAAGCACAAGACGCGCTGCGCTGATTACCGACGGCCAACGTCCGTCAAGGGCAAGCAACAGTTTGCTGATGTCGGTGTAGTTGCTTAACCATTTTATTTTAATCCGCAGTTATGGCCATTTACATGGAGTCATTTCAATTTGCGAGGCTCAGTTACGTTTTCAGAACTTGCTCTTCCAATTCATGGGAGAGATTTTGAGTAAAAAATCTTTTTAGTCTGACACTTGATGTCAGTTTTATCCTGTGTCAGTCAACATTGTCCGACGTAGTGATCAACTCAGAATTCCTTAACTAGTAGAAGACACAATTAAAGAGTCATATAGGATCGGGAACCAGGAAAGACACAAAAGAAGATGAAATACACTGTAGTAGGGGGGCCAGGTTATCCGGACCTTGAGTTAAGGGGGGAGGGGAAGGATGTCTGCTCCGTAAAAAACGTTTTTATCCCTCGGGGCCTTTGGTTGATCTAAAAATAAGGGGGTGGGTCTCCCAGGCCCCGGCCCCTAGTTCCTCCACTGGATAGCGTTTTATCCCTTTCACTTGAAAAGTTGACCAAAGTCAAAATTCAACTGAATAATTTCGTTTTGTAAAATACTGAATAAAACAAATTCTTACCACGTGGAAGTATTGCCAAATGGGTTTGATTTGAATGGTCTCAGGATATTTTGTACCGACTCGAACGGTAGAACCAAAACTTGACCCTTAAGACCTCTAATCTATTTTGTATTTTACTTTCTGTTAGGGGGTCTTCTTTGCTTTGATATCAGAGAGCAGTGTATGGAGGAATGGGAAGATAAACTGAAGGAGTTGGAAGTGAAAGGAATTTGGGAAACTGTTACAAAAGAAAACTTGTCAGTGGACGACAATGATAAGACAAACGCGTTTGTGTTTAAGCTCCTGTGAAAAAATATTGACAATAGAACTTTATAATGTAAGTAAATATACATGTAACTGGATTTTATGTATTAGATACGCATTGTTATTTGCAAGGGCGTTAAATGAGGTGGTATATGATAAGGGATGTGATGGTGAAGTTTGAGCCCGGTGAATTCATCGCGTATAATTCCCAGTCCGTTGAGGTCAAGAAAAAAATTCCCGTCCGGTTGGGGGTTAGTGTTTTGTATTTTTTGCCGTGAAACTTCTAAATGAAGCATGCGTGAGATAAAAACAGCAAAGCAGTCAAAGGGTACTGGAAACAAGTTTGAAAAATAACAAAGATGGCGACCGGAGTCGCGGAGAAACGTTTTGGCTTTCCAAGGCGTTTTCTAGAAGTTTTCTTCGCGCTGTCTACCCCTCGCGAGTTCAGGTCAAATTCAAAGGGAAACAACAACAACAACAACAAGAAAAAAAACAGTTTTTATCGTATTCCTTGGTTTAAAAGACTTTGGTGGATTTAAAGATAGACAAGAGAGGGTGACCAGAAAACACTGACCGCCGGTCCATAGACCGGCCTCTACGGACCTGGTCCCTGGACTACTATGCGGCCTGGTCCACGGACGGCGAATTAGAAATTTGACTTACCGTTTGTTTGTTTTGTTTTTTGTTATAGTTACCTCCTTCACTATGGTGATGAAAGGAGGACCTGCGTACTACGAAAAAGACCGATAACTTAGCTACCTTGTGTATTCGCTGCCGGCCTCCGATTGCCTCCGCAATTTTTTTGAGCTCATTCCTCCTCGTGTTCATTGACTCGTTCCAGACTTCAAAAATACGACTCGGTATCTCCCCTTGTTTTCATGTTTTTCATGGCGCAAACACGCAAGCACACACATTTTCCTTTCCCAACAAAAAAAGATTCCTAAAAAAAATTCAACTCCAGGAGGATTCACCCATTTTTCATTTTTCTTAAATTATTCGACTCGAATTATTGTGATAAAGTGTGAAGGGACGCAAGGTAGATTTTAAATGACATTTTCTCTCAAAAGAGTTTACAGCTCTTTCGGCGAAAATGAGATGCATTGTACCTAATACGGAAAAAGAATTCTTACCTTCTTATTTTTAAGCTTGTTAGTACTTTGTCCAACTCAGTGCTGTCATGGTGATGTCCACTTAACAGTTGGCTACTTACTTCCCAAACCTTTGAACAGGAGTGAGGCTTAGGGTGACCTGGCTATACGAAGCTGTATTAGAAGCTGTAGTGTGTGAATCTGCATTTGATGTGTGGATTATTCTGTCTGCGGTATTTTCCCTCTATCAATCATAACAAAGTCGCCCTGCTGAAAGATTTGGCAACTCTAATGGACATCGCCATCTTTCTTTGTCGAAGGATCACTACTTTATGAAGCCTGGGACGAGCCAATGAACTCGCGGAGGAATGAGCCGAACAAAATGGCGGAGGCAATCGCTGGCAGCGAAAGCACAAGAAAAACACAAGGTAGCTAAGTTATCGGTCTTTTTTGAAGTACGCAGGTCCTCCTTTCATCGCCAAAGTGAAGGAGGCAACAACAGCAAAAAGCAAAACAAAACAAACGGTAAGTCAAATCTCTAATTGTCATTTTTATTGTTGTCTTTTTATGAGGGGTCCGTAGAGGGGGCTCCGTGAGGGGGGGGGGGGGGGGTCCGTGGACCGGTCCATACAGTGGTCTGTGGTCTAGGTCCGTAGGGGGGTCCATGGACCGGGAGACAGTGTTTTCGGGTCACCCGAGAAGAGATGTCACCATTTCAGGTGGTACCCTTCGCAATTTCTGAAACTTTCGTTTTAATCTTTCCGTGAAAATCTACGCACGCGAAAATCCATACAAAAATGGCTAATTTTTGATTAGTTTTTAGTGTAAAAAAAACAGTGAAATCCGATAAGCTGGCATTAATCAAAGGTAAGATCTTGAATTTGATGTTTTTTTGTATATTAATATTCCGGTGGTACCCATTGAGAATTGGTTACGAGCAACTCACAATCAGAGACAAAAAACTCTGATAGTCGCTTCAGTCTTATTATTCCGCCATATTTTAAAGACCAAATCGTGGCTTGAATGCGGCTCTAGCCTGTTAAATTCCCGGATGTAACCGAGCATTCTACCTTGCATTTTTCAGTCAGTGACAGATAGGCCTGCCAGTCACTTAATGAAAAATCATCTTTCTCGAGGTGGTATATGTTTACTTTGATATTTACAAGTTCATTTTATGGTTGAAAAAGCCAATGGACTACAAATAATCTATTTACTGTAATATATAAGTTGGAAGCTTCCGCAATTCAATAGGGATCAGTTCCCATCATTAAAATTTTTTCTAAAGGGATGTCTGTTTTATCCAGTCTGATAAAACTCCGAGGTAAATCTTAGACGCACACTAGTCCATCCTGTGATTTCTAGGTCTTCCCGCTGTCCATCGAACCAAGTTCCAAAAATTCACAATACGAACCTGTTTTCAAGCCAATACCGAGCAGAAGAATATGATATACAGGAGACCGATTAGGGGCCTTAAGCAACTAACTTTGACAAACTCGAAGGATGTAATCCAAAAAGGCCGAGAATATGCTCGCCGAAGTAGCCGGACCAGATCAACGCGCGGCCAAGAAAATGAGGCCTGGGCACTGTACAAAAAAATCCATCCCTGGTGTCCTTGGTTGATCTTTCTTGGGACTGATACATAGCTTTACCAAAGTTAGCCACCCCTGCTGGAAATACATTTGGTCGAGGGCTATTGTTCACTTCAGACAAACGCGACTCGCCCAAGCAAACTACATGTTTCAATGCACACGTCAAAATGAGAAAAAAGGAAACATGTAAAAGGTTTGCATTTTGCAATTTTTTTAACTCTCGGAAAATTCCAATTTTCAAAGCGCAAAAGCTTAATTGACCACGACGACAGCGACAACATAAACAACAAACACCAATTATGTAGATTAGCAAAACATCAGCTTGGAATGTGCATCACACTGGTACGATCACACTTAATTTCATTGTTTATTTAAAAAAAGCGTGATGCAAGTGCTTTTCTCATATTTTCACATTTTTTGGATTACATCCTTCGAGTTTGTCAAAGTCTGCGGGATTCGTTTTTCTATCTGGGAAAGCTTCATTGGTTTCTATATCTGCTGCTATCCTATTTCTACGATCCTCGAATGTTTATTTTCTGTTGGAGTTCGAATTTCGTGGAAACAGTTGTGTTGAATGAGAGCATGGCGGCGAAGATGGCATCTTTTGTCTCCTACCTTGTATATTATAATATTGTATATAGAGTGAATTTAAACAAATTATCAGGAAACTTTGTTGGAGCAATAAGGACAACAACCTGACAACAACAACCAACTGCTGGGCAAGTTTCATTGACTTATATTTAGTATTTCCTACAAATGTTATAGGATCGTATTTTTACCCCGTACAAACACTGTAATTTTACTAGAACTACTGTGGTACTATCACTGAGCCTGGGTTACCTGTGGCTGAACCTTCTTAAAAAAAGCTCTTATGAAAAAAAAAAATCGAAACAAACAACCGAAAAGAAAAAAAGAATACACCGAACGTCCTCAAATTATTCAACAAGTTCTCAATAAATAAATCACTGAAATAATAACGGAAATATACTTTCTGTTTGTTTGGCCTTTTTTCTTAGATAATAATGCAATTAACAGTCCGAGCTCTTATTTCCCTATCAACTATCTTTAAGTTGCGGAACTTTCGCTCAGTCAAAGCATGTGGATCACCGTAAATTTCTTTTCTAATGATGAGAGCCTTCTCAAAGTATTCTTTAGCTTCACTGTACTGGCCAAGGTTTCTGTAAACAATTCCCAGGTTGTTGTAACTTCCTGCTACGTTACCATGCTTTTCACCGTAAATCTCTTTTGTAATGATGAGAGCCTTCTCATAGTATTCTTTAACTTCACTGTACTGGCCAAGGTTTCTGTAAACAATTCCCAGGTTGTTGTAACTTGCTGCTACATTACCATGCTCTTCACCGTAAATCTCTTTTGTAATGATGAGAGCCTTCTCATAGTATTCTTTAGCTTCACTGTAATGGCCAAGGTCATTGTAAACAGCTCCCAGGTTGTTGTAACTTGCTGCTACGTTACCATGCTTTTCACCGTAAATCTCTTTTCTAATGATGAGAGCCTTCTCATAGTATTCTTTAGCTTCACTGTACTGGCCAAGGTTTCTGTAAACTATTCCCAGGTTGTTGTAACTTCCTGCTACGTTACCATGCTTTTCACCGTAAATTTCTTTTGTAATGATGAGAGCCTTCTCACAGTATTCTTTAGCTTCACTGTACTGGCCAAGGTCACTGTAAACAGCTCCCAGGTTGTTGTAACTTGCTGCTACGTCACCATGCTTTTCACCGTAAATCTCTTTTCTAATGATGAGAGCCTTCTCACAGTATTCTTTAGCTTCACTGTACTGGCCAAAGTTTCTGTAAACAATTCCCAGGTTGTTGTAACTTGCTGCTACATTACCATGCTTTTCACCGTAAATCTCTTTTCTAATGATGAGAGCCTTCTCATAGTATTCTTTAGCTTCACTGTACTGGCCAAGGTTTCTGTAAACAATTCCCAGATTGTTGTAACTTGCTGCTACGTCACCATGCTTTTCACCGTAAATCTCTTTTCTAATGATGAGACCCTTCTCATAGTATTCTTTAGCTTCGCTGTACTGGCCAAGGTCTCTGTAAACATTTCCTTGTGTGCTGTATATGTTCGCTCTTAACACTTTGTCTTCCTTGAAATCATTAAGAAAATGTATAAAATTACAGATTGACGTACCAAAAAGACATGCATCCGACGGGTTACTAAGGTCACAGCAAACATCAGCGGCTAGAGAAAGCCACGAAACTAACTTTCCAGGGTTGATTGAATTTAGGAATACTTTTGATTTAGTGAAATCGGTGTTAACAATTACGTGTAATACTTTACAGTGACTCGTAATTACACGTAACTTAGCAAACACATGCGTACTTGAATGTAACCGATTTATGTTCTCCTCCATGAAAGAGTGAAAGATCTTGATAACATCAGAAATGCACTCAACTCTATCTGTTGGGTCAATTTTAGATGTTATAACTGCCTTGAGCACTTCATGAACGATGTTGTGCATCCTTATAAAGGTATATGAGCTGTCTTTGTCGTGTGAACAGGACAATAAGGAGGCTTTGAAAAGTTTAGTTTTGATCAATTCTTCTGTTTCCCCATTGATACGTAATTTAACGAAGTCAACAGCAACTTCCATCGGAAGAGACTCAGGTGCGCTTAGAGAAAACAAATACAATACTTCTCGAAGAACGTCATCACTTTCTAAAGCTCTCATAATTGCCATTTGAATAGCAGTAGTTGTTGTTTTGGAATACGCTATGTTCTGATTTGCAAGAAGTTTTTCTGTCGCTTCACGTTCGCCGTGGGAAAGTGCTTCCAAGTAGTCTTTCCAGTGGTAGTTCGGAGAACCACTAACCACAATGGTTTGTACATAAAAGGCAGCGGCTGCTAAAGCAAGTGGCTGATACTCAAGAACTTCAGCGACTTTTTCATCTTGGTTCTGATCCTGAATCTGAGATACTTGTCGTAATAGGTTCACTGCGTCATCGGGATGCATTCCATTGCTAAGAGACTCATGGTAAGTAAGTGGAGCATTGGAGGGTATTGAGCCGCTATCTTGAGTAGTTATTAGCACCTGACCATGGCCCCATTCTTCACTACCGGTCGGAGGCAGATCCCTACAAACCAATGATAGGTCAACAACATTATCTGCAATTATCAGCCAATTGGAAAACTGCTTTGTCTTTGGATAAATGACTCGCTTCAGATACTGGATTTTTTCTCTTGGGTTCCCCTTTGTAGACGTCTCGAGGTTGGTCAGAGTGTATTCTGTTATTCCCAAATGTCTTGCCAGCCTTGAATAGGACTCTACGAGTGAATCCAGGGTTTCTGTATTTAGGGTTGCAACAAACGTAAGACTGTCGTTCTCATGCAACCTCCTATCGAAAATGTCCTGTCCCAGTTGTCGAGCCAATTGGCTTTTTCCGCAGCCTGGTATTCCTGATAGATAAATAGTGCTGATGGCTCCATTACTTTCGTTGTAAAGCTCGTCCAGTTTTTTCATGATTCTTTTGACATCAGTTGATCGTTTGATGATTTTATGTGATGGCTTGAATGTCAGAGTACAGAAAGAGCCGACTTTGGAATTGATTTCCTGAGTAAGTGTTTCTACTTCTTCCTGTTTTGTCTGTAATGTGGCTTGGATCGATTGTAATTCCGAGGTTAGATTTTTGTTTTCTTGTTCTTTGGTTTTCAACTCAGCTTTAAGATTATCAGCCTGCATTTTAAGGCTGTTTACTCGAGCTGTTGGAAAGTCTGTCTGGTTTTTTATATCATCAACTTCATTTATCGGAAGCTTCAGTGAATTAAAAGCAGCTAACACTCTTGCTACATAATTATGGAATTCAGCATCAGTAAGTTCAACCTCGTTCAAGTGAGCGACATCATTTCGAACTTGTCTGAGATCGTCAACTTCTTTTCTGACTGCTGGACTAAGAGTACTGCCAATGCAATCCGAGTACAAAATAGCAAGAAATAGGCAACTGCAATCCCACTCAGCTGTGTTTCCCCTTTGTATTGTCGCCAAAAGTCGCGCATTCTTTGTGTGACTCTTTCGTGATTCTTTATTGTAGAAATCGCGGCCATTTTGTGAAATATCTTTCCATTCCCCAAACGGAGTTGTCTTGTAAAGGAAATCCCACTCTCGTTTGAAGACTTTTCGAAGCCCTTGGGGAACTAAGTTGAAGGCGATGTAACATGCTCTAAAATAGTTTAATTGTTCCAAAGTGTACTCCATGTTTGATTGGGATCTAGTAAAAAATGTGCCCAAGGAAGAACATCAGGCCCCGGTTGTTCAAACGTTGGATAGCGCTATCCACCGGATAAATCACTATCTAGCGGATACGTATTGGGGAAACTAATTGCACTATCCACTGGATAGAGATTTATCCGGTGGATAGCGGTATCCATCCTTTGAACAACGGAGGCCAGGTATCAGTAGATTATTTCAGAAAGTATTTCAAGTCAAAGATACGAGAAAAAACTCGTATCCAGCCTTTATCAACTGCCAAACTTTTGCGCTCCATAAGTCTGCACAGAATAAACATTTTTTCCTGGAATTTTTTTTAAAAGAAAGCTCTTGATGAGCTTTATTCAGTCGTCAAAAAATTGCAAATCTAGAAAAATGATGATTTTTTACCCTGGATGATACCTTAATATGTCAAAGCACAGCAATAGAAAAATCAGAATAAACTAATTGAGAAATATCTTTCCTCTTTTATGCGTCATTCAGTTACAGTTTGTATGAAATAAATTGCAGCTCATTTCCACGCGAGCGAGCACATTTCCCATTTGCAACGCTTTCTTTCCAGCTCGTCGTGTTGCCTCGCAAGAGGCACTCGATATAAAGCTTGTAACGCGGGGCTGCCAGTAAAACGGCCAATCAAAACTCGATACATTATTTTTAGTGAAAAAACCGTGTTGTGATGTTTCTAAACTTAATACAGTTAGCAGCCGCAAAGTGGCATTCACAAAACCGTAGAATGTGAACGTCTGTACTGCATTCTCCAAATTTGTGACCGCAGACAGCTAACATATATTAGTACATACACACTCAGTGATCTTGGTGATTTAAGCAATCTGATTGGTTCGTTATCTCGGACTATTCAACAATAGTCACCTCCTAGCGAGTGGATAATGTGTGAGCTCGGTGTTTTTCCCATTTTTTTTTAGAGAAAGATCTTTTAAAAGTGGACAAAATCCTAGGGTTGACTTTTTTAAGGCAAGAAAAGACTTGGAAGGATTCAATACGGCGTTTTTCAGTTTACTGTAGGTGAGGTTTGTGCTCGATGGATTGTTTACAACTCCCGTGTATTCGCGTAGAAGAAGCTGTTTCGTGAACTCAGCGTTTTCTAACAGAAAACTTTGGCTCAAAAATCGAAGTTTATTTATGACAAACAAATTTAAAAGGAAATGTTTGTAGTAATTCTACGTTTCAAGTAAACAGGAAAAAGAATGATACAGGAAGACGACGTCTTACCTCGAGCAACTGAGCCGCCATTTTTGTCGTCAGCATTTCATGCGAAGAAAGATACAATAAACCCTTTTGGCTATAAACTTGGAGAGTCAACAGAAAACAATAAAGCTCTACTTTTCTTCTCAGGTAAGGAAACAGTTCAAACTTTCAGCGGTTCCATTTAAGCCATTACGCTGTTGTTTGCGAAATGATAAACTTGTGAATTGTCATGTCTGAACATTCTACAAAGATCTATTTTTAAACTTTCGCGTGATTTGATCTGTCAATCAAATCGGGAGCAATGGTGGCGCAGTGGTGAGAGCACTCGCCTCCCACCAATGTGGCCCGGGTTCAAATCCCGGCGTCGACGCCATATGTGGGTTGAGTTTGTTGTTGGTTCTCTCCCTTGCTCCGAGAGGTTTTTCTCCGGGTACTCCGGTTTTCCCTCTCCTCAAAAACTAACATTTCCAAATTCCAATTCGACCAGGAATCAGGTAGACGAAGAACCACTTTGTGGATGTGCTACCTGCAATCGTTATTTATTTATTTATTTTTTTATTTAAATCGTACCGTTTTAATGGTTTCCTCTCTGATTTTGTTGAGATCACTTCGTGTGTATATACTAAAACAATTATTCTTTGAAATCGAGGTGAATAGTGGCTGGAATAATTGTTCAATGTACATGTATTTTCAGATGGTTAAACTGACGTAAGTCGCTGGTTATTCACTGCGCATTTCTTACTGCGCATAACAAGATTGCCGCCGTGAAAAAGAGCATCAGAAGTAACATTATTAAAATGAAGTTGACTGAAGAGAAACGCTTTTGGAATTTTCGCTTGCGGTTGTTTCTTGCCGAGATGAGACTTTGTTTGTTGGGAATGTGAGTTCGACTTCCTCAGGAGAACCTTGATAGTGTATGTTAGACTTGTGCTAACTCACTTTGATTTAATTTCATTTTAGTGCCATCTTTATCACATTGCGTCCTAACTGTGATATGTTGATGTAAATTCTGTATAAAACGATTTTTTAATGCTTTCTTCCCCCTTCCTTTCATACATGCCATTTTAAAACTCACCCCAGTCCTCGCTCAAAAATCGGAGGAAATGCATTTGGGGGCACTTTCTGCAGCTCTATCGCAAAAACGAGTGCGATGACCCCTATTTTTTATTTCATGATTTTGATAGGAACAGTGCTTCCTTTCAATGAGTAAAAATGGGCATAAATCTATGTTCAGGTTTTTGGCAATTCTACTAAATTGTACGGATTGAGCTATAACGGGTCGATTAGCGCGTGTCCAAATTAAGTCAGCTACTTTGGAGCGTAAAGTAAAAACAAGGGCATTAAAAGGCATTTTTCTTGTACGTAAGTAAGTCGATAAACAATACACTTAACTCAAATTTAGCCTGTGAACAGGCTCTCTGTTTGGGGAAAAAATAGCGAGGAAAGGGAGGGAGGAGAGAGCCCTTTTCGCTTTTCCCTCTTCCCAGTTCCCCGCTCGACCAAAGGCCTGTTCACAGGCTAACTCAAATTCTGTGCGAGACCACATGCATCATCGAAAAAATATATCCTTTTTGTCTAGCTCTGGGCTGCGCGCGGTTTTTACCAAAGGGTCCTAAATAGCCGTAATTGTCAGCATTGTGACGTGAAAACGAGCACGGTGACCCCCACTTTTTATTGCATTTTTATCATCTCCTTGACTTGTTAAATCAGTGTGCCAAGTTTCATCTACAATCTATGTTAGATTCTTTTGCTAAGGAATCACTTTAAGTCGTATAGGGCGCACCGAATTAATTAATAAACCCCTTTTATGCGCAGGAATCTCATTAACTTGCGTAGGAATATATTAACGCCCATGGCGTCATAGCTTCTTGTCTTTATCTCATGAATATAATGCTGCGGAATCTAATTAAGATAAGGTCGTGTGCTATTTTAAGGTGTTTTAACCGGTTTGACAGGTTTTCTAGTTACTTCAAGGTCGATAAATACCTTGGTTTTCGGTTGGGTGATTAGAAAATAAGAAACGTTTTCATTGGTTAAACATGGGAAAACAAAAGAAATACAGTCAATCAAACCTCTCGGTACGGACACGTCTCTATTACGGACAGTTCGTTTGGTCCCAGAAATGCCAAATAGGGTATCATACATTGCCTACCTCTATAATACGGACACTTCTGTAAAGTGGACACTTGGTTCTGTCCCTTTGGTGTCCGTATTAAAGAGGTTTGACTGTATGGTGGTCATGGTGGAGGGAAAACAATAGAAATGTGGTGGTGGTGGCGGCTGTGAAGAGAAACAATCGAAATGTGGTGGTAGCGGTGGTGGTGGTGGAGGGAAAACAATAGAAATGTGGTGCTGGAGAGAGAACAATAGAAATGTAGAGGTGATGGTGGTAATGAAGGAAAACAATAGAAATGTACATGTATTATGCGAATACAGTTAATCCTTATTAATACGGACACCAAAGGGACAGAACCAATTACAAGTGTCCGCTTTACAGAGGTGTCCGTATTATAGAGGTAGGCAAAGTATCATATTTTTGGCATTTCTGGGACCAAACGAACTGTCCGTAATAGAGAGGTGTCCGTTTTATAGAGGTGCCCGTACCGAGAGGTTTGACTGTAACGATTATTTTGGCCGGACATTGTCTGTTGGCCGGGTGTTATTTTGAGCCCTGCAGCACAACGTCCAAGCTTGAGTAAAGCTCTACTCTTATCCCCTCCCCACCCCTCCCCCCTCCTGCCTTCCCTCCGCCTCTCAACAGGCCGCTAATGGTAGGTTCATTCAGGGCATCAAAACCTCAATTATTTTTGCATTAATTGACATATTTTGTATTTACAAGGATGTATATCTTTCCAAGTCGCTTTTGTAAAAACAACAAAAGCGACTTGGAAAGATATATATCATTGTAAAAAGAGTCTAGAGGCTAGTCTTGACCCAGTGGCAGGTGCAAATATGCACATATCAACTAACTGTGCACTGCCCAGTTAGTTATGTGAAGGTATCGTGAAGTCCAGTAATCGTTAGGTCATCCATCATACTAACTAATCACAAGAGCTTAGGCACTTGATATATAATGCCGTTATTGGTTGGTTATAAAGCCCCAGGGGGTTGTAGCCCTAATGGGTCATAGATATTGTGGAATATTACATTATGTATTTGCCATGATTTGCACTAGTACAGTATTTTATAGGATTTGTGATACGCGTTTTGTAGTAATGCCTCACTGTATTAGTGAAAAATTAAGCTCGAAAACTTAACTCAAGCATGCAAGCACTCCTTACTTGACTTGAATACCTCAGAACTATTATAATTATTACTTTATTAATTTCATTTACTCTGTTTTTAAATTTCTCCCTTCACCATTTATGCGAACTTCTTTGGATCACCAATCCAGAGTTTATAATGAGTTTATGATGAGCGCGGACGGCTGGCTACCCAACAAATACGGTGCTTCATATAATTACCACATATGAACTATTTTCTTGAATATTTACCTGGGTTTCTGTGCGGGTCCCTTGCACGAACTTTGGCAAAACTAAATCGTTGGCCAAGCAGGCTACGGACACGGTACTCTGACAGTTCTGAAACAGGAAGACAGAGTGTTAACGGGGGTTTGGAAGTCACGGGATTTCATAGATGAGGCCTTCATAATGTTTTATTTCCTTCTATATGTAAATCGCCAGAACTGTTCATGTTTACAGACTATGTGTCAAACTCTGCAGGCCCCTTTGATATCTAATGTGGCTGCCGTTTACTCGTTTAACTCTTTTTTTCAATCGATTACTTAGGGAAGCCAGTCAATCACAGATTGAAACATCTTCTAATGTACTCTCAAACAAACCAGTACTGAAGGCCACTGAAATTGCTTAGTTCATGGCATTACTTGATCGTCGAGGGCGCATCTGAATGATCAGAGAGATAAACTTCGAATTCAGAGTAACTTTTTACCTTAAATCCTCGTATTTACGTTTTTAAGACATCTTTTTTGTTCTGTATTCTTATCGATTCATAGACACTGAGAAGTGCCGAAAGTAAACTGCGATGTGAGCATCGCATTTAAACATTTGATAAGTTCAGCGTAAAATTTTCGCTTCCAAAATGCAAACTTACGATTTCACAAAGTTTTCCGTCCCTTTGTCTGTTCTAGCCGTTCGAAGGGTGCTATAAACTGTAATGCGATCAAATTATAAATCCTAATGCTATAGAGCGTTGACTTATCAGGGAAGGAATTTTCAGTGAAATTGAAAGTGAGATTAAATATAACCTAGTTTCGGCTGATTGACTTAACTTCCTCGGAGTATGATCGAGGTATAAAGAGTGCTTTCTTGAATATTTAATGAGGGTTTTTACTTGTTCTCACAGTTCAAAAGAAACGAAGTACTAGCTCAAAACGGTCAATAACTGAAACACACCTCAGACTGCACTAAAACTGCTAAATTTATAAAACCCCTTGATCTCCGTGCATATCTAACAGACCTAACAAGATCTAAACACATAATCAAAGATAAAATTCGGTGTAAATTTTTGCTTCAAATGTACTTACGTTTTTAACACCTTTCAGTCGGTCGTCCTACCGTCTGTAATCGAGGCGTGGTCAGATGATTAGAGAGGTGCGAAAGTAAAGTGCGATAACATCAAATCTCTGAAGCTGTACTGCTATGGCGTTGACTAATCAAGGAACTTTCGGGGAAACTGAAAGTGACATTAAATGTGCTATCGACTGATTATGACCTTGCTACGGCTGACTAACTTGACCTCCTCTGACTGAGTCTAGGGGAGGAACGTACTTTCTTGAATGGGTGTTTTGAAAGGTAAATGCGCGACAAAGAAAAAAAAAAGAAGAAGAAAACAACATGCTTTTAGGGCTGTTTTGTCACCTTATAAATGAGAATATTATTACTAAAAAGAGCACATCTCTGATTATGGATACTGGCGATATTGGCAAATTTTCCCCAGTCACACCTCCCTCACTCCAGAATGAAAACAAGGAGGGCTGTTCTTAATGTCACATGATGACTATATGGACTTTAGAACAATTAACACATGATCTACAACCAAGTAAATTTACTTTAGTAAACAAAGAAGCGAATTATTGCTGACGGACGAGATAAATTTGCTATTATCCAGCCGGTGTTGCGTGGAACTTGCGTCCCATGCAAGGTAATCCGCAAACCGGAAGTTTAAAAGTTGTTGCTTGTGGAATCTGGAATGCTGGGGTTTGGAATCCAGAATTCTAATCCGGAATCACACGAAGTTCCACCGTCAAGGGATCCAGAATGCAGTGCCTGGAATCCGGAGGCACAGCACAGATTCCAGAATCCAAGCTATTAAAGACTGTCTTGGATTAGCGTTGGGACGAAATGTTCATCCTAGTTATAATAAAGCTAAATGTCAGTTATTTTTCTTATCCCTTTTGTTTTCGTTTTATTCTTTCTTGTTTATTTACCAACTTCTTCTTTTAACGGGCGGGGCTTAAATACTTTTTGAAAAAGTGATTTCCGAATTTTCTCAGAAAAAAAAACTGGAGCACTCGTGATGGACGAGGGACCATTGTTGCTCTAGAACAACTTACAACATGTCTGAAGCTACGAACCAATCGATCAGTTAAATTAATTGGAATCAATTTGAACTGCATGGAAAGCTCAGCCTGCTCAGCGTAGTGACACCTTTGCCGTATCTTTGTGTGCTAATTTCCCACTGTAAACACAGCAGCCAATGAAAAAAGGAAATTTAAATAGAAAAAAAAAAACTGAATCAGCCAACGAGTTAGTGTCTCCTATTCCCCATTCCTCTCGACGATAAGTTTCCCTGTAAGCACAGGGGATAAGATTTGAGAAGCAAGAGCTTGCCGGCCAGGACAGTTTAAACGCGACGTTTTGCCACTGGAAATGGTGTACATAGTCCAGAAAATTTTGCATGGGACCACAGGAATTGTTCCCTCCATCTCCTCCTCCCCTATTCCCATCCTTCCCAGTCTATTTAGCATTCAGTGTTGTCTGGCTAACGACTGCAATAACCAGAGTTTTGCTCCTCGGCTTTCGCCTACATTTGTTCCATCAGCTTCCACTACACTTACCATAAAGCTGATTTTAACCCTTCACCGGAATACTTGCCTCTGTATTCTTTGCCCTGAGTGTGTCTTTATACTGAAAAGCCAGTTTAGAAAGTAAAGCATAGGCCGTTTCTCGTCTTGAGCTGGGCAGAAAAAACGAAAGCAGTCACAGCTGGCCAGTAGGTGCAAAATTGATTTCTATTTTCTGACAGATAGTTTCAATCTGATAAAAACGTAGAAAGCTTCAAAGGCGCTTAGTATGTCACGAGGACATTACTGTTTTAGGTCAATTATGAGCTAAAGTCATTCACAAAATGGTGATGGAGTCTGATTTAAAATCAAGTTCGTTTACTATTTCTAATTAAGACTGAATACAAGGCCCCAACGAAGAAAAATATGTAACAACCACATATTGACTGGTAGGGTAGATATTGCAGTTTTTAACGATACGGCTCTTTCGAGAGCTTCATAATGGAGTTAGCAACCGGCAGAAAGGTCACCTTTCGTGCCAGCCGTCGATCGACTGTCAGGGGAGCCGCCTTTGTTACCCCCCCAAATATGGCTGAATCGCACTTCATCATGCATGGGCCAACACACGTGCAACAGTCGTGGTTTAAAGAAGTATGCATAATTATTTCGTGGGATTAATTAAGTATAAGAATGATTTGGAGAACTTGTTTGTGAGTAGTATTAAAAAAGCGTTATGTTCACTTTTCCCCCTCCCCAACTCTTGAATCCCGGCACACATGATTTTAGTACACATATTCAAGAAAACCGCAACGTTTCAAAGAACATGTAGGTCCATGCGATCCATGCATATTTATCGAGATATAGTTTTGTGGTAGAGTCGTTTGTTTAACTCCGAAATTTAAGAGACTACTCATAATCTAGTTTTTTGTGTTTTTTGTTTTTCCGGTTGCAATGTTTGAAAACGCTGGAACGTACAACGTTGTGATTTTTGAACGTTTCCTCGTTGATTCCCTCAAGGATCTTTTCTAGCCCCACTGTTGTTCATTATCAGTCTTCCCTGGTATCAATTAGCTCGAGACCAAGAATGTATGCCGACGATACCAAGTCCAAAAACATTCACCGATTTAGTTTTCTCAAACTGCTGTACTTGCAGTGGAACGAGGTCTTGGGATCACATGCTTCCTGTACGTTTTCTGGAGTTCTTTTCGAATGTCTCGTTTGAAGAGAGCGTACGCGATCGGATTTGCAGCACAGTTTACGGGTATAAGGAAACTAATAACTTCCACAACTTTTTCTGATGGATCGGAAGAAAAAACTAGAAAACCAACAACACTGTACAGTTCAACGGAGTAGCAGGCAAGAAAAATTACGACTACAATAACGATTACTGTGGCTGCGGCATAGTCTTTTGTTCTTTGGCGATTAGGCTCATTATATTGTAACTGGGAGTTAAGAAGAGCATTTTTACGCCAATGTCTTCTTGCAGTTATTATGATTTGTGTCGTAGTTATAAGCAAAAACAGACAGGGAAGAATCTCGAAGAAAATCATCTTGGTTGATACGAGAGCTTTGCTTTCTAAGTTGCACTTTCCCAGGCGGGTGCATAAAGCTGGAATATAGTCGAGAATTAATGGTATGAGCCACGCAAGAGCTATAATGATTGTGGCTCGACGAGAAGTCATTAATGCTACGTATCTCAGGGGTTTCATGATAGCTATGTAACGATCAGTCGTCATAGCACATAAATTCGTTATTGATGAATTAATCGCCAGTACAGCTATATCTTGAGCTATTTCTTTCTTGCAAAGGGAACTTTCTCCACACAGAAAATTGGTGGGAAAATAGATGAAACCAACAGCAAAGTCAGCCAAAGCCAGGGACGTTATAAACCAGTTAGGCCGTGTGTGTAATCGTGGCCGGGAAACAATTAAAAACACAACCAGGGCATTTCCAAAGACTGCAACAACGCTTGGAAACCAACCAAGGATGTAGAACCATGACATCGTACTCAGTAAAGATGCTCACAGCTGTCTTTTGACAGTTAATTTGAAATCGACGCATGAGAATTGTGGATTTCTCGAACGTGATGGTGAGGTGGTCAGCTGAATCCTTAATTCAAATTAAGTGGAAACTGAAAAAAAAAAAAAAGAAACCCATTAACCGCCTTCAATTTATGTAGATATAGAACTAATCGCTTGCACTATAAAAAACATAACATCTGCTTCTATGCAATTTATTCTCACAAACTTGAATGTTACAGGTTGCTCAACGGGTGTTGGTGAGTTTAATTAGAGAGCTTCGTTTGGCCCCCCAGAGGCAGTTTTCAAGAGTCAAATCTATAATAATCAAAGAAAACCATCTGTAATATTCTGCTTGGGTTGAACTGTCAAATGCCGCTCTTAAATTACTTGTGTCAAAAATTGTTTATTTGATAGATGCTTTTGCTTTATTTTTCATCCCCGGAAAGTAACATCTACCCTGGGTACCAGAGGTTTTTTTCTCACGTGTGACGGGGAGCTTCGTTTCGTCAGCCGTAGGCCGAAGACACGAGCGGCGAAGCTTTTCGCGCCGGTCACTTTTTAAGACTTGACCGAAACCGGAAACCGCGCATGAAAAGCCCCTGGCACCCAGGATAAGTAACTTGCGGATACACAAAAAGGATGTCAGAAAACTATTATTAAAATGACAAACACTTCCCTGTTACTTTCTTAATACCTTTTTGCGCGGCTATTGCACTAACAAACTTGGCTTTTTTAGGATGTAAAATGTAATTAATATTAATATTTAATAGTACACGCTCATTTTTACACAAACAGAGGCTTAAAAAAGTTATTTTATATAAAACTATAGTCAGTTGTATTTTGTTTTAAGGCTGAATAATTATTACAGCTGATCAGAATAGAACTCGCCGTTCAAGCACACCGGCGTGGACAGAAACGGGTATAAAAGTTTTGCTTTCAAATTTATTTCTTGTCGTAAGTTTATCACATATTAAGGTTTTCTAAATTAAGGCTGAAAACTTTTATCTTGTCAATCTTCTAACTGGCATATGTTCGTTAAGATATATAGTTTCTCCCTGAAAGTATTGATGATAATTATTCAGAGACATTAATTTTTGCTCAGGTCAGTAGATGAGGCCATTTTAATAAAAAGGTGTCGATAATTATAGCCTCTTAAGTATATATCTGAGCAGATTCAAGCGTTTGCCCTTAAAAAGAACTTTTCCTTTTTTTCCGAAAGGCATGATTTCGTAAAACGCTTTTTTCGCTGCTTCATATTCTTATTTGTTATTCATGTTTCAATGGCATCGTCCGTAGTGTAGAAATATCAACTCCATCTGAGAAGGGTCGGCATATCTGGATGTCAGAGTCATGTTTTTAAATATTTAAATAAAAAAAACGACCACGTCGCTTTCTTTTAATGAAAGATACATGTAAATTAAAAGTAAAATAATGTCAGTAATTAGTTCCTGCCTCTGCACACACGCAACGAAAATTGAAACGCAAAGAGGCACACACCTTCCTTAACACAAATGGAAACGCAAGGCCAAGCGCTCTTGCATTTACGCATTGGTTTGCCCTTCACACGTGTAAACTGGGACAATGCAAACGCAAGGTAAAAACTGCATGAACGTCCTTTGCGTTTGCACCTGTGAACCAGGCGTATACAAGTTTTGAGAAGCCATCTTACAGTCACAAATCCTAACGGTGAAATCATGTAATGATGGAACTACAGCTGGATAGTCGCGTACCTCGGTGAACATTTTTTTTTCTAGTTATTAGTCAGTGTTAAGTAGGAAAACTCTTGCAACGACCCGTGAATACGTGCCGCGCAAAGCGCTTATTTGTCGATCGGAAGCCGTTCATTACTATTTACTTTCAGTAGGTTAGGCGCATTGGCTCCTTATGCTCTGACTTCGGGTTAACGAGAGATGTCGGATGTATCTTGGAGAAAAGGAATTTGCAGCATCGCCGCCTTTATTTGACAAACGCAGTGGATGCTACGGTAACGGTTTGATTGAAGCCGCAGAGAAACCCAAAATCCTAAAAAAGGTTTTTGACAACGCAGGTCGCGTGTTATCCTAAACAGCTGTAAAAATACGTCGCGAACATATATGGTGCTTACCCTTGTGCATACCTTTTCTTTGATCCGGTAAGTTGTCATTGCATAATCTTTCTACCAAAACTGGGTAAATTTTCTCCTTTTTTGGATGAAAATCCCACTAACACGTGGAAAAAAGTTATTTATTGGTAACATTTTGATTTGCAATGTTTAAAAATCAATCTCATTTTAAAAGTGAACTACATCGATAACATCAGCTTGATAAGGAAGAAAATGCTGGAATTCTTTCCTGAGATAAGGCATATCACGCGTATTTTAGATTGTGTTGATTTATATTTTGGCTCTCTCTTGGCTGTTTATACCTGATAAGGACTGGTTAAAACATAAGTCTGTCGATGTCAAGTGTTAATCCCTGTTTGGTAACGCCGCCAGTGGATTGTTCGACGCCATGTTGTGCAAAACGTCATTTTTTTGTCCTTATATGTGTTTTATTTGTTTAATTAATATTTAATTATTTGTTTGCTTATTTTTACCAGTTTTGAAATTAAAACAACTACAATGATTAAAACAACTACAATGATAATAATAATAATAATAATAATGATAATAAATCACATCAGATGCGGGCCATGCAAACTTTCCTTATAAGACCATCAGGTGATAGAAATCGCACGATTTTAATCGAATCTTGAACATACAAAAATTACCTGCATGTATTTCATATATATCACGACACTGATTTAAGTGTACAATGATTGACAGTGAAGTGTTCAGATATTATTGAGCCAAACCGTCTAATCATAATAAACGTACACTTTCTGATATCTTCGGACAGTGCCAATCAAACGCCTACGCCATATTGTTAAAATAATAATAATAATAATAATAATAATAATAATAATAATAATAAAATAAATGAAAAGTATTTATACCAACCAAATCAACTGACATATGTGTCTTAAGAAAAGGTGCATCTCTGAGGGAAGTACTTTACAATATGTCTTTACAAAACGCTGGAAGACACTTGAGAAAAAAAGTCATTTTAAAGGAACGATAGTCAACTGAAATATAGACTTCATGCAAAAATTATAGGGCACAGCAAGTTTACTCGGCGTCAAGCAATCTTGACGTATGGCTACTTTATGTGCCGAATACGAAGTACTTTCATTCATTTATGGGTGAAACATACAGTGATGAAATAATTAAGTAGATTGGGGAATCGATCAACTTCCTTGCCAGAATCAAACTGCTTGGTTAAGTCACGAAAATTCTTAAAATAAAAAATGAAAGATAAATTAACTACAAATCTATAAAGCAGAGAGTTTTTACCCGTTTATGTGCAGATATCTAAAGCAAAAAAGCTAAGCGTGAGGGTTTGACGTTTGTTTATATTTGACTTACTACATGGTCATTCAGGACCATAATGACTATAAGCTGCCATAAGGGCACCCGCTAGTGCACGCGCCAAATAGAGAAATGTACATCAGCTTACAAGCTGGCTGTTATACCAGGCCGATATTTTAATAACCTGAATAAATAACTTACTTGACTTTCTGCTCCATCTCATTTATCCAAATGTTCAGAATGATAACTGGAGGGAAACCTGTCTTTGATCACAGCCGCAGTTATGTATAATGCATGTTTATCGACAACCTCGTTCCCAGGGTTCTCTCCTGCCCGTACCTACGGAGCGAGAGATGGGTAGGAGAGAGAAACTGGGAACGAGGTTGGTTTATCGACAAAGCAATTTATACATTTTCCTTGAATTGATTACAAAGTAATCAAGAGAGGATAAAGGGGACAGAGAAGGTATCCCCCCATACACACCCTATTCCATAGGTAGTTCGTCTCGAGTTATTTTTAGAATCGGGATAAAGTTACCTCGCGCGCTGCGTGGATGTTTCGTGCAGGTTTCGCACCACTAAACGCCGTGCAAAACATGTCGGGCGAAAGGCAATGAAAGCGTAAACAGATCGACAGCATTCCTGAATATTGAAGCGAAATGAGTCGGCGCTTACCTGGGAAAAGGGAATCGCTAGATTCTTTGACAACCCGTGAAATCAGTTTAACTCGAAGTTGTCGTAACCTCAGTGCTTTAATAAAATGAGAAATTTCGCCGGTCTATCGAAACCGTTCGTTTGTAGAAAGCAAGTAGGACGACAAGTGTTATTTTTGTTGAATAATAAAAGACTAATAAAAGAATAAATATCAAACCAGAAATTGCTCTCTCCAAACTGTAAATTATAAATGATCCTGAGAGAATATTCAGTGTGTTAAGGATTTCCTTGCAGTACTGTTAGCTCTATACAAGAGAGCAAGGACGATTCTTTTTTAATTTCCGTTTCGCTGACACAGCTTTAGCAGAAATCGAATAGCAATATCGCTCTCCGCGTCCGCAATTCGTGAAGGACGCGTGGCTCTGAGCTTCGGTCATCCACGCGGAACACATTCGCGCTATGTGATTGGCTGTTGTCTAATCCCCCTTGGGATCTGTGGTCTTAAAAATAACTCGAGACGAATTACCTATGGAATAGGGTGTGTATGGGCGATGCCTTCTCTGTCCCCTTTATCCTCTCTTGAAAGTAATGCAATACAGGATGCGCGAAAACAAAAGCACAGGAGGAGCGCGTACCGTGCACCCACCCGGCAACGGCATAACGCTTGTTATACAAAATATTTTCTTGAAGTCCGCAATTTTTAAAATTACAAGGGGTAGGTAGGGATGTGCTTTATAAGACCACAAAGCTCCCTTTCTGACGTCAGTGTCACGCAAGTCAACTACACGCCGCCAGATTGTCGTCACGAGAGGAGCGTTGCGAGATGATTTTCACCAGGGCGGATAAAGGTTGGGTGGTGAGACGAGCTCGTCCGAGCAAGAAGGTGTGATGCAGTGGACTGGGACATGGATGAGATTTTCCTTCGTGTTTTACGTAGTTGTTTTTGTTTTGGAATAATATCGACATTGGTGAGTAGTAGAACGAAAATAATAATTCAGTGATATAGTCATGGAAGTAATAAGAGAAACCCTTTGAAAGAGATGTTTCTCTACTCCAACTAAACCTTCCGAAAAAAATAGCTGCATTTGCCTCTCGGAGACAACGTACCAGCACAAAGGAACGAGGAAGAAGTGCAAGAAAACAGATCAAGCCGCCATAATTCAGTGACAGCGGCAGTGTCTAATGGACAAACTGCATCGCAAGCCCTGACCGAACTCGAAAACAAGCAATATAATGCTGTTTTACTTCCAACCTGCCTTTCAGCCGGCCCTCGCATCCTCTAAACCATTTGTAAAATCCGTCTGCGAATTAGTGCAGGGGAGCAAGAAAACACCTGTTGTTCAAATTAACATCAAACAATTCGTTTAAAACTGAGGTCAGTATAAACCACACGTAAGCATATGAAGTGCTGATTACCGACGGACAAGGTCCAAGGGGAAGCAGCAGTTTGCCGATGTCCGTGCAGTTGCTTAACCTCTCTATTTTAACCCGCAGTTATGGCCATTTACATGAGGTCATTTCAATTTGAGAGGCTCAGTTAATTTTTCAGAACTTGCTATTCCAATTTATGGTAGCAATTTTGAGTTAAAACGTTTCCAGGACACTTGATGGAAGTTTTATCCTGTGTCAGTCAAGACTGTCCTAGGTAGAGAGATCAAAGCAGAATTCCTTATCTAGTAGATCGGATATAGAATATAGGATCGGGAACCAGAGAAAACACAAAAAAAGATGAGATAGTAGGTGGCCCAGGTTATCCGGACCTTGAGATAAGGTGTAGGGGGGAGGGGTTAGAGAGTCTGCCTGTCCCTGGAGCCCTTTTGTTGATCTGAAAATAAGGGGGTGGGTCTCCCAGGCCTCTCTCCTAGTTTCGCCACTGAAAAGCGTTTTATTTTTTTCACTGGCAAAGTTGATCAAAGTCAAAATCCAACTTAATAATTTCGTTCTGTAAAATGCTGAAAAACATACATACCGTATGAAAGTACTGCCAAAGATGTTTTATTTGAATGATAACACCACAGAATTCTTTTTACAGACTCAAACAGTAGAAACCAAAACTTGACCCTTATGACCTCTAATCTCTTTTGTATTTTACATTCTATTAGGGGGGTCTTCCTTTCTTTGATATCAGAGAGCAGTGTATGGAGGAATGGGAAAATAAACTGAAGGAGATGGAAATGGAAGGAATTTGGGAAACTGTTACAAAAGGAAAATTGCCAGTGGACGACGATGATAAGACAAACGCGTTTGTGTTTAAACTCCCGTGAAAAATATTGACAACAGAGCTTTAAAATGTAAGTAAACATACTTGTAACTGGAGTTTTATGTATTAGATACGCATTGTTATTTTCAAGGGCGTTAAATCAGGTTGTATATGGTTGTAGATGTAATGGTGAGGTTTGAGCCCTGTGAATACACGAGAAAGATGATTTTTCGGTCAGTGACACAGTCCTGTCTGTCACTTAATGAAAAATAATCTTTCTTGAGATGGTATTTGTTTACTTTGATATTTACAAGTTCATTTTTGTTTTCAACGTTGAAAAAAGCCAACAGACTACAAAGAATCTATTTAGTAATATATAAGTTGTTTGTCGGCGTCATCATCGCCATCTTCATCATCAGCATCAGCATCATCATCATCACAATCTGTGAGTTTGGCGTTTTATACGGCACTTTTTGCCTTATCAAGTGTTATATTTTTTACCTAGACACTGCTTGTGAAAATAAATCTGACCAGCGGAAAATTCCTATGAAGTACTAAAAATTATTACCCTGACTCTGAGAGTGTTAAGTTGGGCTGTGATACAGTTGTCTAGGCTTTTTAAATGCATAATAATTTTGACAATCTTTCCAGATGATATAGTCCTTGATAAAGCCTTAAACTGCTCCACTGGAAGCTTCCGCAATTCCATAGGGATCAGTTCCCATCATTAAAATTTTTCTAAAGAGATGTCTGATTTATCCAGTCTGATAAACCTCTGAGGTAAATCTTAGACGCACAGGAGTCCATCCTGTGATTTCTAGGTCTTCCCGCTGTCTATCTAAGCAAGTTCCAAAAATTCACAATAGGGACCTGTTATCAAGCCAATACCAAGCAGAAGAATATGGTATACAGGAGACTGATTAGGGGCCTTAAGCAACTGGAAGGTTGACGTCCCGGATGTCAAAAATGGCAACCGGAAGTGAATATTTTCTCTCTTTCGGTGCTCAGACTTGACAAATATGCTACTTTCGATATATTAAAATTCAGCATCATAGCGAGTCTTAGAGGACACAAACTGAAATAAAATGATAAACATGTTTATTCATTTCCTTTGTTTGTATCCCCTTAGACTCGCTATCTTGCTAAATTTTAATATATCGAAAGTGGCCTATTCGTGCAGCGGGAGTGGAAACAAAGGTATTCAGATTCGCGAAACATGGAACGTCAGGTTGCTATTCATGTCCGGGACGTCAGTGGCTCGCTATTTCCTGTATAATTTGTCACTTTATAGATGACAGTAAAACTGGATCGAGTGAAGACTTCTGGGACTGTTACTAAGGACAAAGAAAAAAATTGGCCAATAGCTGACGTGCGCGTCACGAGTTACGATTCCAGAAACAATTGTAGGGCGAATTTCGGCTCCATTTGCCTTCTCTTTCTCTAAGTGGCGAATGATATAAGATTCTGACAAACTACATACCTAGCCCTTTCCTTAATTAGTTAAAAAATATGGATTCCTCGTCTCAATAAATCGCTTATAAAACTCCTCCTTACCCACGGCTTAGATAGGGACTTAATTTCCTTTCTAGAAAGTTTACGAATAGGAGCATACTTATTAATAATTTCAGCAATGCGATCATAAAAATTGTGAAAGACTGTATTGACATCAGTGGTTTCAGTTTCACTACCTAGAACCTCTGACCAATTCACATTTCGAACTTCAGATATAAGTGCTTCACTATCAAGCTTAGAGTAATCCCTTTTGAAAAACTTATACTTTTTAGGAAGAGTAGATAGCTTGTTAATGATCAATGTTACTGACAGGACGTTTAAGATTAATAACACGTGGCTGAGTTTTCACATGACATTTTTTGCTATTTTGCGCAAGAATCTCTATTCCGAGCATGTATTAGACATGTTACTCCACCATTACGCCACAAAAGCAGTAGAAGGGATCGACACTCGACCTTCGACCGGTGTAGGTCAGGTAGAGTTAGCTAGGCACTATTTCAAGATCATCTACATCGGGTATTTTTCGGGTGTTGCACATCGGAGGGTGCGCAAACCATCAACCGATTCTGTAAACCCATTGTCATCAAGTTTGTTTATTCTATTTTTAGAAGACAGGCTTCGTACGCACAACGTCTACAAATTTTCCTGTGCAAGCTGTAACGCTTGTTACATTGGCGAAGCAAGCCGACACTTTTCCACGCGCGTGCACGAGCACCTGTCATCGGACAGATCGTCTCACGTTTATAAGCACTTGTAGTCTTCTGAGAGTGTTGTCCTACCTCCTGTAGCTTAGACTGCTTTAACATCTTAGTCTCTGCCTCACAAAGGTATCAGGTTAAGTTTAAGGAGTCTATGTACATTAGGTGGGAAAAGCCTGACCTAACACATCAATCTGACGCTTTCTCTATGGATGTGTGCACGCGCATGTATTGATTTTGTTGGCTTTAAATTTACAAAGCGTATTGTTTTCTAACACAATGTAACGTATACTGTACGTTGTAACAGGCACGTTTTATCAGCTGTAAAACTTTAATAACCGTCTCACTGACGATGACGGATGTACCGTCGAAAGATGTTTGTTAAAATCAAAAAAGTTGCAGTATTTTTTTATAAATTTCAGTGAGAAATCTGATAACTTTTAATCTATATTAAGATCTGATGACAGGAGGCTCGTAATTAGCATTCAATACATTGCTAAAGACAATGATTATAGTTTTCACAGTAACGAATTGTACAAGTACAAAGTAAATGTATTATTGACCATACGCAATGGGAATGTGTTGAAAGAACAAAATTTTACATGCACTCTGATTCCATGTACGACATTAGGTAATTTATATTTTATGGATTTAGTAAAGAAAAAGCAGTGAAAAATAAATTGTTCTTCTCAGAGCCCCTAGTATGTTCTTACCATGTTCTTCAAACTCTGGCAAATTTCAGGCTGAACTTTTTTTAAAAAAAAAAGCTCTTATGAAAAACAAACAAACAACATAAAACAAAAATAAAAAAGTGCACCGAACTTCCTCAAATTATTCAACAAGGTCCCAATAAATAATCAACTGATCAAAAATAAAAAAGGAAATATACTTTCTATTTGTTTGGCCTTTTTTCTTAGATAATAATGTAATTAACAGTCCGAGTTCTTATTTCCCAATCAACTCTCTTTAAGCTGCGGAACGTTCACTCAGTCAAAGCATGTTGATCACCGTAAATTTCTTTTCTAATAATGAGAGCCCTCTCAAAGTATTCTTTAGCTTCACTGTACTGGCCAAGGTTTCTGTAAACAATTCCCAGGTTGTTGTAACTTGCTGCTACGTCACCATGCTTTTCACCGTAAATCTCCTTTTTAATGATGAGAGCCTTCTCATAGTATTCTTTAGCTTCACTGTACTGGCCAAGGTTTGTGTAAACAATTCCCAGGTTGTTGTAACTTGCTGCTAAGATACCATGCTTTTCACCGTAAATCTCTTTTGTAATGATAACAGCCTTCTTATAGTATTCTTTAGCTTCACTGTACTGGCCAAGGTTTCTGTAAACAATTCCCAGATTGTTGTAACTTGCTGCTATGTTACCATGCTTTTCACCGTAAATCTCCTTTCTTATGATGAGAGCCTTCTCATAGTATTCTTTAGCTTTACTGTACTGGCCAAGGTTTCTGTAAACAATTCCCAGGTTGTTGTAACTTGCTGCTACGTTACCATGCTTTTCACCGTAAATCTTTTTTTTAATGATGAGAGCCTTCTCATAGTATTCTTTAGCTTCACTGTACTGGCCAAGGTCACTGTAAACAATTCCCAGGTTGTTGTAACTTGCTGCTACGTCACCATGCTTTTCACCGTAAATCTTTTTTTTAATGATGAGAGCCTTCTCATAGTATTCTTTAGCTTCACTGTACTGGCCAAGGTCACTGTAAACAATTGCCAGGTTGTTGTAACTTGCTGCTACGTCACCATGATTTTCACCGTAAATCTCTTTTCTAATGATGAGGGCCTTCTCATAGTATTCTTTAGCTTCACTGCACTGGCCAAGGTCACTGTAAAAAGCTCCCAGGTTGTTGTAACTTGCTGCTACGTCACCATGATTTTCACCGTAAATCTCTTTTCTAATGATGAGGGCCTTCTCATAGTATTCTTTAGCTTCACTGTACTGGCCAACGGCACTGTAAACGGCTCCCAGGTTGTTGTAACTTGCTGCTACGTTACCATGATTTTCACCGTAAATCTCTTTTCTGGTGATGAGACCCTTCTCATAGATATAGTATTCTTTAGCTTCACTGTACTGACCAAGGTCACTGTAAACAATTGCCAGGTTGTTGTAACTTACTGCTATGTCACCATGCTTTTTACCGTAAATCTCTTTTCTAATGATGAGGGCCTTCTCATAGTATTCTTTAGCTTCACTGTACTGGCCAACGGCACTGTAAACGGCTCCCAGGTTGTTGTAACTTGCTGCTACGTTACCATGATTTTCACCGTAAATCTCTTTTCTGGTGATGAGACCCTTCTCATAGATATAGTATTCTTTAGCTTCACTGTACTGACCAAGGTCACTGTAAACAATTGCCAGGTTGTTGTAACTTGCTGCTATGTCACCATGCTTTTTACCGTAAATCTCCTTTCTAATGATGAGAGTATTCTCACAGTATTCTTTAGCTTCACTGTACTGGCCAAGGTTTCTGTAAACAATTCCCAGATTGTTGTAACTTGTTGCTACGTTACCATGCTTTTCACCGTAAATCTCTTTTGTAATGGTAAAAGCCTTCTCATAGTATTCTTTAGCTTTACTGTACTGGCCAAGGTTTCTGTAAACTATTCCCAGGTTGTTGTAACCTGCTGCTACGTCACCATGCTTTTCACCGTAAATCTCTTTTCTAATGATGAGACCCTTCTCATAGTATTCTTTAGCTTCGTTGTACTGGCCAAGGTCTCTGTAAACATTTCCTTGTGTGCTGTAAATGTTCGCTCTTAACAATTTGTCTTCCTTGAAATCATTAAGAAAATGTATAAAATTACAGATTGACGTACCAAAAAGACATGCATCCGACGGGCTACAGAAAACATTAGCGGCTAGAGAAAGCCACGAACTTTCTAGGGCTGATTGAAGTTAGGAATACTTTTGATTTAGTGAAATCGGTGTTAACAATTACGTGTAATACTTTACAGTGACTCGTAATTACACGTAACTTAGCAAACACATGTCTACTTGAATGTAACCGATTTATGTTCTCCTCCATGAAAGAGTGAAAGATCTTGATAACATCAGAAATGCACTCAACTCTATCTGTTGGGTCAATTTTAGATGTTATAACTGCCTTGAGCACTTCATGAACGATGTTGTGCATCCTTATAGAGGTATATGAGCTGTCTTTGTCGTGTGAACAGGACAAAAAGGAGGCTTTGAAAAGTTTAGTTTTGATCAATTCTTCTGTTTCCCCAGTGAGACGTAATTTAACAAAGTCAACAGCAACTTCCATCGGAAGAGAATTAGGTGCGCATAGAGAAAACAAATACAATACTTCTCGAAGAACGTCATCACTTTCTAAAGCTCTCGTTGTTGTTTCGGAGTACGCTATGTTCTGGTTTGCAAGAAGTTTTTCTGTCGCTTCACGTTCGCCGTGGGAAAGTGCTTCCAAGTAGTCTTTCCAGTGGTAGTTCGGAGAACCACTGACCACAATGGTTTGTACATAAAAGGCAGCGGCTGCTAAAGCAAGTGGCTGATACTCGAGAACTTCAGCGACTTTTTCATCTTGGTTCTGATCCTGAATCTGAGATACTTGTCGTAATAGGTTCACTGCGTCATCGGGATGCATTCCATTGCTAAGAGACTCATGGTAAGTAAGTGGAGCATTGGAGGGTATTGAGCCGCTATCTTGAGTAGTTATTAGCACCTGACCATGGCCCCATTCTTCACTACCGGTCGGAGGCAGATCCCTACAAACCAATGATAGGTCAACAACAGTATCTGCAATTATCAGCCAATTGGAGAACTGCTTTGTCTTTGGATAAATGACTCGCTTCAGATACCGGATTTTTTCTCTTGGGTTCCCCTTTGTAGAAGTCTCGAGGTTGGTGAGAGTGTATTCTGTTATTCCCAAATGTCTTGCCAGACTGGAATAGGACTCTGCAAGTGAATCTAGGGTTTCTGCATTTAGGGTTGCAACGAACATAAGACTGTCGTTCTCATGCAACCGCTTATCGAAAATGTCCTGTCCCAGTTGTCGAGCTCAGTGGCTTTTTCCGCAGCCTGGAATTCCTGATAGATAAATGGTGCTGAAAGCTCCATTACTTTCGTTGTAAAGCTCGTCCAGTTTTTTCATTATTCTCGTGACATCACTTGATCGTTTAATGATTTTATGTGATGGCTTGAATGTCAGAGTACAGAAAGACTCGACTTTGGAATTGATTTCCTGAGTGAGAGTTTCTACTTCTTCCTGTTTTGTCTGTAATGTTGCTTGGGTCGATTGTAACGCCGAGGTTAGATTTCTGTTATCTTCTTCCACGGTTTTTAAACCCTCGCCGAGTGTTTTCACTTCGTTCTGCTTTGTCTGTAATTTGGCTTGAGTCAATTGTAATTCAGATGTTAGATTTTTGTTGTCTTGTTTTTGGGTTTTCAGGTCAGCTCTAAGATTATCAGCCTGCATTTTAAGGCTATTTACTTCAGCTGTTGGAAAGTCTGTCTGGTTTTTGATATCATCAACTTCATTTATTGGAAGCTTCAGTGAATTAAAAGCAGCTAACACTCTCGCTACATAATTATGGAATTCAGCATCAGTAAGTTCAACCTCGTTCAAGTGAGCGATATCATTTCGAACTTGTCTGAGATCGTCAACTTCTTTTCTGACTGCCGGACTAAGAGTACTGCCAATGCAATCCGAGTGCAAAATAGCAAAAAAACAGGCAACTGCAATCCCACTCCACCGTGTTTCCCCTTTGTATTGTCGCTAAAAGTCGCGCATTCTTTGTGTGACTCTTTCGTGATTCTTTGTTGTAGAAATCGCGGCCATTTTGTGAAATATCTTTCCATTCCCCAAATGGAGTTGTCTTGAAAAGGAAATCCCACTATTGTTTAAAGACTTTTCGAAGCCCTTGGGGAACTAAGTTGAAGGCGATGAAACATGCTCTAAAATAGTTTAATTGTTTCAAAGTGTACTCCATGTTTGATTGGGATCTAGTAAAAATGTTCGAAAGAAGAAAAATCAGGTATCTAGATTATTTCAGAAAGTATTTTTAGTAAGAGATTGTTAATATGTCACGGCACAGCAATAGAAAAATCAGCATAATTTAATCGAGGAATAGCTAGCTTTTCTCTTTTTTACATCATTATAAGGACTAAAGTATGCAGTTACAGTTTGCATGAAATAAATCGCAGCTCATTTCCACGCGAGCGAGCACATTTTCCCACTTGCAACGCTTTCTTTCCAGTTTGTCGCGTTTCCTCGCAGGAGGCACTCGATATGAAGCATGTGACGCGGGGCTGTCAGTAATAAAGGCCAATGAAAACTCGATGTACTTTATTGTTAGTAGAAAATGCTCCAAAAACCGTATTGTGATGTTACTAAACGCAGTGCAGTTAGCAACCGGCTAAGTGGTATTTACAAAGCCTTAGAATTTGAACGTCTCTATTGCATTCTCCGTAAGTGAGAGCGTAAGCAACCAACATATTTTCTGATGGTTTAAGTAGTATAGGGCGCACCGAATAAATTCCTTTATGTGTAGGAATCTCATTAACTTGCGTAGAATTATATTAACGCCGATGACGTCATAGCCTTTTGTCTTTAACTCATGCATAAAATGCTGAGGAATCTATATAAGATAAGGCCATGTGCTATTTTACGGTGGTTTAACCGGTTTGACATTTTTAGTTACTTCAAGGCCGATACATGTCTTGGTTTTCGGTTGGTTAATTAGAAAATAAGAAACGTTTTCATTTGTTAATCATGGGAAAACAAGAGAAATATGGTGGGGGTGGTGGATGGAAATCAAAAGAAATGTGGTGGCGCTGGTGGAGAGAAATCAAAAGAAATGTGGCGGTTGGGGGGAATAGAAATGTAGTGGTGGTGGGTGGTGGTGGTGGAGGGAAAACAATAGAAATGTGGTGGCTGTATATAGCTTCACTATTTAAGAAGCTGTGTTGAAAAAAGTTGAGTGTGGGGTCGATGTAGGGTCGATTTAGGGTCGATGTGGTGGAGGGAAAATAATAATAAAAATTATAGTAAAAAGGGGAAACAAATTAATTGTGGAGGAGCAGGAGGGGAGTGGGGTGAGGAAAACATTGTATCGGTGCTGAAGAGAACAAGTTTCCCTTCACCCTCATTAATACGCACGATTTACGCGCCCAGAATCAGTGAACCGAAGTCACCACTTTATGACGTCATCGGCTTTAATAAATTCCTGCGCAAAGTAATGATATTCCTGCGCAAAAAAAGGGTTAATTCGGTTAATTTGCAGAATTATGCGAATAATGATCATTTTGGCCGGACATTGTCTGCTGGCCGGCGGGCGTTATTTTGAGCCCTGCTCCGCAGGGCTTGGGTAAAGCTTTACTCTTTTCCCCTCCTCTTCTCCCCGCCTCCCCCCTCACCTGCCTTCCCTCCGTCCCTCAACAGGCCGCTAATGGTAGGTTCGTTCAGGTGATCAAAACCTCAATTTATTTGGCATTTATTGACATATTTTGCATTTTAAAAAGTCTCGAGGCAAGCCTACAATGGAGAACAAAAATCCTTGGAACGGTTATTGAAAACCTTCCTTCCACATCCTTAACTTATCAAAATGTTCAGATGTAGCATAATGTACACTTTTCTAACCACTTGGATACCGCGACTGGCCCTCCCCTCTCCCCTCCAAACAATGTTGGGATGAAGAAACACTTTTAGGACAGGGTAAAGTGTACAGGGGTGCACAAACTACAACATTGCTTAGGGGAGAGGGGGAAAGGGGGAAAAATTAAGGCAGATCGTGTTAATTGTCCTAAGGATTTTGTCCTCCATTGTAGGCCCAGTGGCAGGTACAGATATGCGGATGTAGCAGCTGCTCGGAAGCTGAAAGCCAATCGGTTTACTACCCAAAACGGAAAACATTGGGAAACAATTGTAAACAATGAACGACCATTGTTTAAAAGAACGAATGAAGAAAGACCTTACGAACAACTCCTACATTACCGAAATATGCACATATCAACTAACTGTGCACTGCGCAGTTAGTTCTGCGAAGATCGCTTGAACTCCAGTAATCGTCAGGTCGTCCATGACCAACTAATCATGAGAGCTCAGATACCTGATCAGCCTTGTTCCCAGGGTCCTCTCCTACTCTGCCCCCGTGGCGAGAGATAGAGAGGTGTAGGGAGTAGGGCCGAATAGTAGAGGACACTGGGAATGAGGTTGGCACTTATATTGCAACAATTAAGGTGATACGATTACGACGTATGAACTGTTTTTATTAGATATTTACCTGCGTAGCAAGCGATCTCCTTGCGCGAACTTTCGCATTGAAAAGCGAAAGCTTTTGCCAAGTTCAGCAGGCGACGGATACGGTACTCAGTTAAGAAACTGGACTGAGACGGTACTATTAGAATATGGCGTACTTGAATTAAGCTACGGGATTTCATATGTGCTTCTTTTTCCTTTTTTATATGTAAATCACCAGAGTTGACTCTTTCTCAGCCGATTACTTAGGGGTGTAGTACATAGAGGGAGGAAGATCCTAGAAGGCGGAACAACTTTTCTTTGGGTTTACTAGCAGAAATTTTGGTCCGTGCAGTTTTCAAACAGAACGATACAACGCCATTTTTGTATGGTTTGTATGTCCCTTAGGCGAGAAACTACGGGGGGTGACAACTCTTACAAAGGCTGTTTGGGCAGTCCTATGAATAACTTTATGTCCTCCCGGAAATTTCGTCGACCCTCCCGAATTTTTCGGTGCCATTCCCCATAAATGTTTAACTTCCCAAAATTGTTTTAACAATTAAAATTAAAATTTTGATTAGAGGTTTTTTGCAGCTTCTTGTTAAAGGGGCTGTGTCACGGCAGCCCAGTTCATTTTGGTCAATTTTGCCAATTACTGGCCCTCAATCGCTATGGAACTTAAAGTAAGCAAAGAAATTACATGTAAATAACAAGATCAGAGATCCGAGACAAACAAATATGTCTCCTGAGCATTATTTTTGAAGTTGCAAGCAGCAGGGACCAACTTAGCAAAACTGTTAGGCTGAACAGTTTTCAAAAACCCTACTTTCAATCCGTTTCAATCTTCTTCAGTTTTGCCCATCCGTGGCATCTGTTGTTTCTGTTATGTTGTTTTAACCTTCCTTTAAAGTTTTAAGCGGTTATTTTTATGTTTCTCTTAATTTAACGGGCATTTTGTAATTTCCTAATTTGGCTGAATTTCGTGACACAGCTCCTTTAATTATGTAGCTTGTTAATTATCTAACCTTAGTTATTTTGTCGTTTGGAGGGCATCATGTTAACACAGAAAGACTGTCAAACTTTCTGAGTATATAAAATCGTGTTTTTTTGTTTTTTAATCACCGATGAATCAGGCGAGCAGTGAAGGGGCCAGCCACTAGGGGGGTCTGGGGGCATGCTCCCCCAGAAAATTTTGAAATCTTGGTGCTCTGAAACGCCATTTCTAGTGTTCTGAGAGGACAAATTCTGTCCAAAATGTTCTCTAAATCAATTGTCCTTTTCATGCTTATTTTTATTGGCGTGACTTCGCGTAGAAGTAGTCAATTTTATTTTATACAAGTTGTGCGGTTTTTGAAATTGCTCTGGATATCACTTTCAGCTAAGTACTATACTCTGTGTGGTGTCATTGTATGAGTATCATAAGAATTCATTTGAAAATTTCAGAACAACTGTCGAAATCTGAAATTTTCCTATCCCGAACGCATATTGATCGGGATTCGGGATTTTCGAACAAAATCGGAAGGACCCGACGAGATCAGGATGATTAAAGAGTCTTCACAGACATACTACTTTTTATGGCCTCATTTGTGTTTAACAAAGTTAAATGAGTTTCGTTTTTTTCTTACATACTTCTTACGTACTTCTTTCAAGTTTTCCAGTATGCAATCAGTGGAATGTGCTCTTAAAACTCGTTAACGTGCAGCGTAAAAATACCCCTGAACTAATGAATGATGGGATCTGGTGTGAACTGATAGTATGTGCCTTGCACCGGTACGGTTCTTGTGTCAATCCGCTGGGGATTGCATGTGGTCAATCGCACTCGAACTTCATGCTATTTTAGTTGGAAACGTTGCTGATTGGTCTTTTCATATCATGGGGAGTTCAGCCGTTTTCAAGTGTCAAAATACATAGAATACAGCGCATACACTGGGTGCATATCACTGTATATATGTTGTTTGATAACATGTAATATCAAATCTTTGCTCAATGTCCCGAAAATATCTCATTTTTCCCGAAAAATTTCCCAGGTTTCCCGATTCCCAGCAAAATCTCCCAGATTCCCGGAATAAATTTGTTTTTCTCCCGAAACAGCCCTTGTTAGAGCTGTCACCCCCCGTAGAAACTGCTTAGCAAACGGAGCAGTTAACATTGTGCTAGGATCTTCCTACCCCTCAGCTAGGAAGATTCTAGTGTTAGGGACAAGCATAAGGATTTTAACTGAAGATGTACAAAAAACATATGGCGCCACATGTCACACGATGGACTATATGCACTTTAGAACAATAAACACGATCTCCAAAAGCAACAATGGTTGTCTTTACATTAGGCTGTTAAGTATATAAAGACTTAAGAGCTGCTAAGTTTTACTTAACCAAAAAAATACGTGTGAAGGCTTTACTTTGCATCTCATTAAAGTCGGAAAGTTGAAACGATAAAAGAGAGTTTCAAGTGACTTGAAAACCATCCTTAAAACCGACTTAGCGAACTTACGGTTTCTGAGCTTTGAGGAAGGCGAAACATGTCAATCAATCTTAATTATGTTGCGTGAGAAAATAGGCTTAAGTAAACCTGAAGAAAAAAAGATAGGTTGTGTGTGAAGCTTTCTTTTACTTAAGGAATTTAAAATTTAGTTGTCTTGAAATATTTCTTAGCTCATTTAGGCTCTAGTGTAAAGACTACCAATGACAAAGTAAATTAGTAAACAAAGAAGAGAAGGATTGCTGACGGACTAGATAAAATTCGCTGTTATCCAGCCGGTGTTGCGTCCTTGATGTAAGTTAATTCGCAAAGCGGAATTTGAAAAAGTTTTGCTTGTAGAATCCGGAATGCTGGGATTTGGAATCCAGAATTCTGTTCAAGTAATCGCTCGGGAATCACACAAGCGATTAGAAATGGAATCCAAGTTCCAACGTCAAGGAATCCGGAGTTCAGTGCCTGGAATCCGTAGGCACTGCGCAGAATCCAGAATCCAGAATCCCAACCTCGTCCCCAGGGCTTTTCCCTTAAAAAATGGGTGGGGCGGGAAAAGGCCCTGGCATCGGCTGGTCACGTGTCCCCTCGTACACCCTAAAATCCTGGGTGTAATAAATTAGCGCTTTGTGAAAAGCTAAAATTATGCGTAACCTCACAGCGCGCGATCTTGGGCGGCCTTTTATATCTCTTGACGATTAACGAAAAGTTTTACAAGATTTCTTTTTTGTCACAGATACTGGCTATGGTAATTTTTTGCTTTCCTCCGATTTCTATGAAGGGGAGAGCGAGCGGTAACATTTGTAAAACTTCCTTTATAGAGCGATATAAATGACAAACAAGCTATCGTACATGCTTAAAGTTTGTACTGGAAAAGTCCGTTTTCTCGACTCTTTTGATATTTTATTTTATTTCTTGCGAAGTGGACCGCCGTACACAACCTAGTTCTATTCACCTTAACTCTCAGCCATATCATAGCGTCACGCGTTGGTTTAGACTTATCTTGTATGACCTGTATTTTTAAAAATTCATTGACCTCTGCGAGACTTGACCGAAACCGGAAACCGGGCATGAAAAGTTTCTGTCACCCAGGGTATCAAACGACTGGTAACAAAGAAAGACTTGGGTCCATTTAAAATTGACAGAGCTGTAGTTGATTCCAATCGATCGGTCAATCTTCCCCTTGATATAAGGAAAATCCTTTGTACTTATCCTCGGAAGAGAAAAGATATAAGAGGAGATCTTAAAATGTTTCAGATCGGCGACCTGTCATCGTTCCTGGCTGGAGGGCTGACTTGCATCCGGCGCGGAGATTTGTTTGTTTCATGGTCGGGTTGTAGAGAAGACCAGACTCCATAAAGTATTTTGATGAACAATTTTAAGTCCAATTTGTTTAAATTCACTGCAGATCCTAGAGGCAAAGGCCCGCATTTTTGTTTGACATTGGACAAAATCACTTTCTGCTTGATCAAGTAATTCCACAGTCACGATGAATTTCAGTCGAAGTACTACTCGATAACAGCTTGTCTCAACTCTGAAGCATTTGACATATTTTGTACGTGACAACGTAGAGCCGGTACTTGTAGCATTTGAAAAATACGCAATTAAATGGATCTTAAGCTTTTGAATCGCACAGACGCGAAAATATTGACATACAGTTCGCGATATTATTATTTTCCATTGTTGCTCCGTTCGACTTCTGTCAGCGCAAAACCAGCGGGTTGCATATAAATTAGCTTCTCAAGAATATTTAGGCTGTGCACGTGACCAGCCGATGCCAGGGCCTTTTCCCGCCCCACCCATTTTTTAAGGGAAAAGCCCTGGGGACGAGGTTGTCCAGAATCCAAGCATTAAAAAGACTGTCTTGGATTAGCGTTGGGACGAAATGTTGATCCTAAATGTCTATTATTTTCTTGTCGCTTTTCTTTTTTCCTTTATTCTTTCTTGTTTATTGACCCTATTCCTCTCTTTACGGGCATGGCTTTAATACTTTTTGGAAAAGTGATTCCCGGAGTTTGTAAGAAAAAAAGGAAAATGGAGCACCCGTGACGGACGAGGGACCATTGTTGCTCTAGAACAGCAACGTGTCTGAAGCCACGAACCAGGCGCTTAAATTAAATGTAAGCAATTTGAACTGCATGGAAAGCTCAGTGTGCTCGTGACGTAATTGCATTTTACAGAAAAAACATTGCCAGAAAAGTTGAATCGACATGCATATGCGTAGCTGTAGTGCTGAAGTTCACTATCGTTTGCAGAAGAAATTGGAATACCATTTTTTACTGCTTTATTAATAAAAATATTTCAAACTGCTCAAGATGTCGCCGATCTAGTTTAAGTCCTCTGTTGTCAAAATTTAAAGTGGTTTCGGCTGAAAACTTTTCATTTTCGGTTCAGTTTCGTTAATTATGTAAAGAAACATTTTATGGCACCATTCTGAAGGACGCGGGGTCGAAGTGCTAAGTGTACCAAAACTATATTGTAGTTTCCTGCTACTCATGATACACCATCGACCTTACATTTGATCCTTTTAATGGCAAAATATCTGGATGATTCTTAAAATTAAAAACTGAGTTCGATTTCCCAAATTGAAACCCTGCCACAGTCGTCGCTCAGATAGATGCCACTTAACCTTCACCAAGAGAGAATGAGGTGATCACTGATCTCTTGCCTTCGCTCGATAGCGGATGAAAGAGGAAAAAGTCACTGTAAACGCCATTTTGTAAAAAAAATACCCCAGGCGTAAAAAAATAAAGCATTGATTTACCTAATGAGACTAGAACCTAAATTACCCATAATCTCTGCGAAACTTTCGCTGTTTTTTTTTCAAAGAAAGCTCTAATCTCGTACCCAGATCTCCTGATGACGAAGCCGAAGGCGAGATCTGGCCAAGCAAGAAAATTCAATTTTTTTGATGGGCTAGGTTGTGAATGAATGACGTGAGTGTTGTCATCTGCGCGCGCTTTGGTGTGTGCAATTCATTCTTTGCAAAGCCTTTTGTATTCAAATAAATATTTTCACTAAAGTAGCAGTTTTCTGTCTCAATATAACTTGTAAAACCATATTTATCTTGTCTTTTAAGAAAGACTTTTTGAAACTCCCTTTCGGTGTCAATAAAGGTTTTTATTTTGAAGAGGGTAAAAAATATTCTCACTTAGAAGCTGGCGCGTACTGCTTAGAGCTTTTAGCGCGCGCTATGATAATTAAATTCAAACTAACTTTGTCGCGTTGAATTTGATGTTAAAAAAAACAAAAACAACAAAAAATTAGTTGGTTCATCCTTAAGACGTGCGTATTACCACGTTTTGTCAGCAAAAACCTCACAGCTCTATCAAATTCATAGTTTAAATTGAGGATTTATTTCGAGCATGCACTCTCATCGCCTGTCACATTTCTGACAGGGAACTATGTGTACAAAATCGGATTTGACCAGATCTCGCCTTCGGCTCCGTCAATAAGAAATCTGGGTACGAGGTTTAGAAAGCTCATAAGTGTGCAAGTGTTATCTCGTTTGTATTGTTTTTCTACATTCATCAAATAAATTTTGACATGTCCTCCCTTTATGCGGAATTAAACCTTTCTTTCTTTTTGCCGTCAGGAAGAACATATACGGTCGATAGGTTGTTTAAGGCCGCGTGAAAACCCTCCTCCTTTCTCGCTCGAGACACCATTTGATTTTCAGCCACAAGAGAACGACTGTGCTCGATGTGCTTTGGTGCGTGAGCCAATCAGATCAGAAAAGACATAAACATGATCGACAGCTCATTTGATATGGCCAAATGCATAAAAAAAACACTGCCCTCTTTGATTATTTTAAAATTCGACTTCTCTGGCGATGATGGGTGCCCCTGATCAAATATTTTCGGTCCTGGTTTGCACCCAGTGCTATTAAACTTGTGTAAAATACGCGTTTTGTAGTCGTGCCTTCGATCCTCTATCAGAGTAAATTGATCTAAAAATCAGCTATTACGAAAACGTCAATCATGTAGACCCTCCTCCAGCTGGACCTTGTATGCATTGGAACTACCAATTATTGTATTTACTCACCGTTCTTTTTCTTTTTCTTTTTTTTTGATCAATTTTATTCTAATTGCTGTTTTTAATTTCTCCATTCACCATCTTTGTGAACTTCTTTGCATCAACAAACGTGCTTGTCTGTCTAATCCAAAGTTATGGTGCGCCTGGAAGACTGACTACTCAACAATTAAGGCCCGTGCTGCTATATTTAGTACAATTACGACTAATGAACAATTTATTGAATATTTACCTGCGTAGTAAGCGTTTCCGTGCGACCCCCTCACTTGCACGAATTTACCAAAACGAAATCCTTGGATAAGTACGCTATAGATGCGGTAATCTGACAGTTCTGAAATAGGAGACAGAATGTTAAAATATGTGGCATGGGTTTTGAAGTCAGGGGGTTTCATAATGTTTTATTTCCTTCTTTATAAATCGCCAGAGTTGTACATGTTTATAGGCAGTGCATCAAACTCAAATTAAAGAACTCTCTTTGATATCTAATGTGGCTCCCGTCTATTCCTCATTTTTTGAATCGATTACTTACGAAAGCCAGTCAATCACAGATTGAAACATGTTCTAAGGTATTCTCAATCAAACCTGCACTGAAGGCCACTGAACTAACCAAAGTCATGGCATCATGCACTTGATCGTCGGGGGCATCTGAACTGATCACAGATAACTTTTTCACAGTAGACTACCTCAAAACGTCGTATCATCTTTTCTGTTCTGTATTGACTGTATTCTCGTCGATGTTCATAGAAAATGATTTCAAAGTGCCGAAAGTAAACTACGATGAGAGCATCGCATGTAAAGAATTGATCAGTTCCGAGAAAATGTTCGCTTCAAATATATAGGTAACTGATAGGTGTACTTACGATTGTACAAACCTTTTCCGTCCTGTTTTAATTTCTTTTGGGGCTTTCGAAGTGTGCCCAAAGTGAACTGGAATGCGATCTAACTTGCTATAGCGTTCGCTTTCGAGGGAATTCTCAGTAAAATTGAAAGTGAAATAAAATGACTGTTTCGGTCAGATGACTTGACTGGATTCCTCCGAGTCTCACGGAATAGAGTGTTTTTTTTCTTGAATGAGTGTTTTTAGTTGAACGCACAGTTCAAAAGACAATTAAAAACAGCTCAAAACGGTCAATCACCGAAACACATCCTAAGGTAATCTCATTCAGACTGCACTGAAACTGCTAAATTTACATTACCGCTTGATCTCCGTACCCAACTAACATGATCTAAAAACACTAGATAAGAAATAAAATCCAGGGTAAATTTTTCCTTTAAATTGTCGTACTTAAGTTGAAACACCTTTCCATTGGCCCTCCTGCCGTCTTTAATTAATCGAGGCGTTGTCAGATAGTAAAGAAGAGCCCAAAGTAAATTGCAATACGATCAAATCTCTGAAGCTGTACTCAGTGCTAAATTGGCGTTGACTGATCAAGGAACTTTCGGAGAAACTGAAAGTGAAATTAAATATGTTATCGAGTGACTTCCTCTGTCTGAGTCTATAGGTGACGAGGGTACTTTCTTGAATGGGTGTTTCAAAAAGTAAACGCGCAAAAAAGAGAAGAAAAAAAAGAAAACCCGGGCCAACGTGCTTTCAAAGTTTAGGGCTGTTTTGTCACGTTAGATATGAGGATTTTATTTCAGAGATAAGTCCTAGAAGGAGCAATTACGGGCGACATTGGCAAATTTCCTCCTGTCACACGTACCTCATTCCAGAATGAAAACAAGGAGGGCCTGACGTGGTCAGACATAAACTTCATTTTTGATTGTAAATTTTCACCATAAATCGTCCAATTTACGTTTTTTACAACATCTTTTCTGTCCTGCATTGCCTGACCTGATTGGCCGGCTCTGACTGAGACTACGGGAGGAAGGTACTTTCTTAAATGGGTGTCTTTAAAGCTATTTCCTCCTGTCACACCTCCCTCACTGCAGAAGGAAAACAAGGAGGGCCTTGTTTTTAATGTCGCATGATGGACTATGTGGACTTTAAAACAATACACACGATCTCCAAAAACAACAATGACAAAGTAAATTTATGTTTCATTTCCTTCTTTATAAATCGCCAGAGTTGTGCATGTATAGACGACAGCCGAGTGCATCAAACTCTAAAGGACTCACTTTGATATCTAATGTGGCTGCCGTTTATTCCTCATTTTTTGGATCGATTACTTAGGGAAGTCAGTCAATCACAGATTGAAACATGTTCTAAGGTATTCTCAATCAAACCTGCACTGAAGGCCACTGAACTAACCGAAGTCTTTGCATCATGCACTTGATCGTCGAGGGCATCTGAACTGATCGCAGATAACTTTTTCACAGTAAACTACCTCAAAACGTCGTATCTTCTTTTCTGTTCTGTATTGACTGTATTCTTGTCGATATTCATAGACAATGATTTCAAAGTGCCGAAAGTAAACTACGATGAGAGCATCGCATGTAAAGAATTGATCAGTTCCGAGAAAATGTTCGCTTCAAATATATAGGTCACTGATAGGTGTACTTACGATTGTACAAACCTTTTCCGTCCTGTTTTAATTTCTTTTGGGGCTTTCGAAGTGTGCCCAAAGCGAACTGGAATGCGATCTAACTTGCTATAGTGTTCACTTTCGAGGGAATTCTCAGTGAAATTGAAAGTGAAATTAAATGACTGTTTCGGTCAAATGACTTGACTGAATTCCTCCGAGTCTCACGGAATAGAGGGTGTTTTCTTGAATGAGTGTTTTAACTTGAACGTACAGTTCAAAAGAAAATAAATAATAGCTCAAAACGGTCAATCACTGAAACACACCCTGAGGTAATCTCAGTCAGACTGCACTGAAACTGCTAAATTCATAATACCGCTTGATCTCCGTGCACAACTAACAAGCTAAGGTGTAAACACTAGATTAGAAATAAAATTGAGAGTGAATTTTCGCTTCAACTTCGTACTTGCGTTTAAACACCTTTCCGTTGTCCGAAAGTACTGAAATTGCGATGCGATCAAATCTCTGAAGCTGCACTGCTACAGCGTACTTGACTATCAAGGAAATTTCGGGGAAACTGAAAGTGAAATTAAATATGCTATCGAGTGAATATGACCTGACCTGACTTTCTCTGACTGACTGAGTCTAGGGGAGGAGGTTGCTTTCTTGAATGGGTGTTTCAAAAGCTATGCGCGCAAAAAATAAAAAAAAAGAAGAAAACAACGTGCTTTTAGGGCTGTTTTGTCACGTCAAAATGAGAATTTTAAGTTAGAGATGAGTCCTTAAAAGAGCACATCTCCGATTCGACCTACTGGCGATATTTGCAAATTTCCTCCTGTCACACCTCTCTCACTCCAGAATGAAAACAAGGAGAGGCTTGTTCTTAATGCCACATGATAAGCTATGTGGAGTTAAAAAATTTACATGATCTCCAAACAAACTAACAACAATAACAACGTAACAACAACAAACTAAATATTAGTAAACAAAGAAGCGAAGGATTGCTGACGGACAAGATTAAATTGCCATTATCTAGCCGGTGCTGCGTCCCTGATATAAGGCAATCCGCAAACCGGAACTGGAGAAATTGTTGGTTGCGGAATCCGGAAAGCTGGGATTTGGAATCCAGAATTCTGTTCAAGTAATCGCTCGGGAATCACACAAACGATTGCATGGAATCCTTAATCCAAGTTCCACCGTCAAGGAATCCGGAATCCAGTGCCTGGAGTCCGGAGGCAGAGCGCAGAATCCAGAATCCAGGCTATTAAAGACTGCAGTCTTGGATTAGCGTTGGAACGAAATGTTGATCCTACTTATAATAAAGCTAAACGTCAGTTATTTTTCTTGTCCCTTTTCTTTTCGTTTCATTCTTTCTTTTTTATTTACCCACTTCCACTCTTTACGGGCATGGCTTTAATACTTTTTGGAAATTAAAGTGATTTCTGAATTTTCTTAGAAAAAAAGAAAACTGGAGCACCCGTGACGGACGAGGGACTATTGTTGCTCTACGGACAACATGTCTGAAGCTACGAAACAATCGATCAGTTAAGGTGGCTCGATACAGTTTTTCAAGGCCAATACCTCCCAAGTTTGAGCGTAAACTGCGCCGCCATAAACAAAGTTTTGGAAAAATTACCACCACAGTTGTATTAGATAAAGATGAAAATTTGTTGTGATCAGGGTTGCAATCACATCGGAGTTGTCATAGCAACGAAATGACCCTATTAACTATTTTACTTGCAGCAGTATATCTCAGCACTGAGAACTGTTCTTCCAAAATCGTTCCCGGGAGCGTTTTTCTCCAATAGCGGCCTCGACGTTCGTACAGTTTAAGCGAAATCTGTAAGAGCGTTATCAAGATATTTTGGGATGAAGTTTTTGTGGTTAGAACACAGTAAAAAATGGACAATATTGTTGTTTGGCCGTTATCTGTAGAAAATGAA
>CALNXK010000152.1:1350000-1395049 GCA_942486035.1 Porites lobata
CCTTTACTTCTTTTGATGGAGTGGAAGAAAAAACTAGAAAACCAACAACACTGTACAGTTCAACGAAGTAGCAGGAAAGAAAAACTACAACTACAATAACGATTACTTTGGCTGCGGCATGGTCTTTTGTTCTTTGGCGGTTAGGCTCGTTATATTGTAACTGGGAGTTGAGAAGAGCATTTCTGCGCCGATGTCTTCTTGCAGTTGTTATGATTTGCGTTGTAGTTATGAGCAAAAACAAACAGGGAAGAATCTCAAACAAAATCATCTTGGTCGATACGAGAGCTTTGTTTTCTAAGTTGCACTTTCCCAGGCGGGTGCATAAGGCTGGAATGTAGTCGAGAATGAATGGGATGAGCCACACTAGAGCAATAATGATTGTGGCTCGACGGGAAGTCATTAATGCTACGTATCTCAGGGGTACCTTGATAGCTATGTAACGGTCAGTTGTCATGGCGCATAAATTCGTTATTGATGAATAAATCGCCAATACAGCTATATCTTGAGCTATTTCGTTCTTGCAAAGGGAACGTTCGCCGCACAGAAAATTGGTGGGAAAATAGATGAAACCAACAGCAAAGTCAGCCAAAGCCAGGGACGTGATAAACCAGTTAGGCCATGTGTGTAGTCGTGGCCTGGATGCAATTAAAAACACAACCAGGGCGTTTCCAGAGACGGCAACAATGCTTGGAAACCAACCAAGGATGTAGAACCACGACATCGTACTAAATAAAGATGTTTACGACTGCCGTTTGACAGTTAATTTGAAATCGACGCATGAGAATTGTGTATTTCTTGAGCGTGATCTCGTGACGTGGTCAGCTGAATTTAATTCAAATTAAGTGGAAGCTGTAAAAGAATAAGAAACTCATTAAACGCCTTCAAAAAAAATTAAAGTTAGGACTAATCGCTTCCACAACAAAGAACATAACATCTGCTCCTAAGCAGTTAGTCCCACAAAAGGTGAATAAATGTTACAGTTTGCTAAGTCATGGTGAGTTTAATTAGAGAGCTAAGTTTGGCCTCTAGAAGCAATTTTCAAGAGTCAAATCTATAACAATCAAGATGCTCAATAAGAGATAACATATCCTGTTGCCAGAGTAACAAGAATGGATCGTAGATTTATAAAGCCTTTTTCTTTTTATTTATTGTTACTTAAGCACTTGTCGCGAAGAATATCCGGTTTCCAATCGATGTTCGATAGTTGCCCTCTCTCTCCCCCAAATTTCCTGAAACTGGAAAATGATAGGTGGACGTTATTGTTTTACTCAATTTTAAGTCAACAATAATTTCCACTTGAAAAAGAAAAGTCTCTTCTCTTTGAAATAAAAGAAAAAACATCTCAGTATAAAATTCCTCTTAGGGTTGAATCGTCAAATGATGCCTCCTATTACTTGTGTCAAGTATTGCTTACTTAATAAATGTGTTTTCTTTTTTTTTTTTTATCCGCGGAAAGTAAAATCATGCGGATACGCAAAAAGGATGTAACATTATTAAAATGACATACACTTCTCTCGGCTGTCACTTTCCTTATGCCTATTGCACTGACAAACTTGCCTTTAAAAGGAAATAATATTAATTATCGTTAATATAAGCGCACGCTCATTTTTCAACGAAAAGAGGCTTGCTTAAATATATTATTAATTAACACCGAGCACACTGAGAATAGTCTACGTATTCGTGAGCACGTCAACATTACCGCACTAAAGTTCCCTTTTTTTTTTCCGAGTACAGAGTCAAGGGCTCTTGGTATAGTGACAACCGTTCGTAAAAGATAAACAAGTTTATTTTTGGCCTTCTGGTGCAGAAAATTGTTTACATTAGTGTCTTGCATTTTGCCAAAAGATATTCCAAAGTCAAAAATAAACCAAACAAATGCAATTTTCAATAACGTCGATTTCCTTGGTAAGTTATGATCAAAGTTGATGTTGATATGAGTGCAACTGAATCGCTGCGAGAGATAAAGAAACAAATCTTTATTTATGGGAGAGAAAAACCTCTGATTCCCCAAATTTTAACTATTATATATAAACTATAATCAGTTGTATTTTGTCTTAAGGCTGAATAATTGTTACGGCTGGCCCGCGACTGGTCAGAATAGAACTCGCAGTTCAAGTACACCTGCGTCGATAGGCGGCGGGTATTAAAGTTTTCCTTTCAAGTTTATTTCTTGCGTGAGTTTATCATATAAGGCTTTCTAAATTGAGGCTTTTAGAGACTTGTCAATCTTCTAACTGGCATATGGTTCGTTAAAATAGTTTCTTCCTGTTCAAGTATTAATAATAATTAATCAAAGACATTTTTGTTTGTGTGTAGGTCAGTAGATGAGGCCATTTTAATATAAAGTCCATAATTACAGCCTCTCAAGTATATTACATGTGAGCAGATTCAAGCGTTTGCCTTTAAAAAGAACTTCTCCTTTTTTCTGACAGGCATGATTTCCTGACTACGCTTTTTCCCTGCTTATTTTTATTTGTTATTCATGTTTCAATTCCATCCGTAGTGTAGGATATTAACTCCACGTAAGGAAGGGTCGGCATATCCGGATGCCAGTAAATAAATCAGTTCCTGGCTCACACGCAACGAAAATGGAAATATCAGGAGGCGCACTTGTGTCCTTCCCCAAGAAATGGAGAAATGGAGAAATTCTAATTATTTTTCGCGCTTTTGCATTTACGCATTCGTTTGCTCTTCACACGTGTAAACTGGGACAACGCAAACGCAAATGCAAACGCAAGGTAAAAACTGCATGAACGCGTGGACGACTTTTGCGTTTGCACTTAAGTCGCACCTGTGAACCAGGCCTATATAAGTTTTGAGAATCCATCCTACAGTCACAAATCCTGATGATAAAATCATGTATGATTGAACTACAGCTGTACGCGTATCTCAGTGGAGATTTTTTCTCTGACTTAAGTCAGCGTTTAACTCTCGCAACGAACCGTGAGTACGAGCTGCGTAAAGCGCTTATTTGTCGGAAGCCGTTAATTCCTACTTACTTTCAGTAGGCGCATTGGCTCCTTCTGCTCTGACTTCAGGTTAACGAGAGATGTCGGATGTATCTTGGAGAAAAGGAATTTGCAGCATCGCCGCCTTTATTTGACAGATAGAGTGGATGCTATGGTAACGGTTTGATTGACGTGGCAAAAAAAAATCCAAAATACCAACAAGGTTTTTGACAGCGCAGGACGCGTGTTATCCGAAACAGCCGGCTGTAAAAATACGTTGCGAAAATATATCGTGCTTACCACTGTGCACACCGTTTTTTGATCCGGCATTGTCATCGGATAATTCTCTCTCCACCAAAACGTTTTTTAATAAAAATCCCACGAACACGTGGGAAAAAAATATATATATATTTATTGGAAAAATTTGGATTTGCAAGGTTAAAAAATCAATCTCATTTTAAAAGTGAACTGCACCGATAACATGCTTGATAGAGAAGAAAAAGCTGATCAGAAATTCTTTCCTGAGATAAGGCTTATCGCGCGTATTGTGTTGATATATAGTTTGGCTCTTCCTTGGCTGTGTGTGCCCGATAAGGACTGGTTAAAACATAAGTCTAGCGATGTCAAGTGTTAATCCCTGTTTGTAAACGCCGCCAGTGGATTGTTCGACGCCACGTTGTGCAAGAAGTCATTTTCGTCCTTATATTTGTTTTGTTTGTTTGTTTATTTTTACCCAGTTTTGAAATCAAAAGGACAGGGGTCTAGAAATAGAGAAGGGTCAAGCAGGACTTCCCTAGACTCAACAGCTATAGATACTTTATTATTGGGATGTACATAGAAATTTTCATTTTTTAGTTTATAGACAGTTGTTTACATTTGCTCTGTTGAAAACCACCAGACTACCAAGAAGTCTTTTTTCAACTAAAGTTTTACTAAATTTGTGTTTAATTTTCAATTTGAGAAGAGTTTAATGTAGTATGTTTTTTCATTAAATTCTTAAAATAAAAAAAAACTATAATAATAATAATAATAATAATAGATCACATCAGATGCCAGTCATGCGAACTTTCCTCATAAGACCATAGAGATCGCACGATTTCAACCAAATCTTGAACTTACAAAGATTAACTTTATTTAATATCACGACACTGGCCTCCACTTTGCATTAAAGTGTACAATGATCGACAGTGAAGTGTTCAGATATTATTGAGCCAAAACGTCTAATAAACGTGCGCTTCCTGATATCTAAACGGACAGTGCCAATCAAACCCCTACACATATTGTTAAAAAAATAATAATAAAATCAATGAAAAGTACGATTTTTTTACTAACCAAATCAACTGACTCACGTGTCTTAAGAAAGAGTGCATCTCTGAGGGAAGTAAATTACAACATGGCTTTACAAAACGCTAAAGACAAAAAGGCAATAAAAGGAACGACAGTCAACCGAAATATCGACGTCATGTAAAAATTATAGGACACAGTAAGTTTACTCGTCTTCAAGCAATCTTGACGTATGGCTACTTTGCGTGCAGAATTCAAAATACTTTTATTCATTGATATGTGAAACATACAGTCATGAAATAATTAACTAGATTGGGGAATCGATCAACGTCCTTGCGAGAATCAAACTGCTTGAGTAGGTCACGAAAATTCTTAAAATAAAAAAATGGAAGATAAATAAACTACAACTCTTCAAAGCAGACAGTTTTTACCCGTTTATTTGCAGATGAAAAGAAAACAAGCTGAGCGCGACGGTATGTCGTTTGTTTATATATTACTTACTACATGGTCAATCAGGACCAAAATGACTATAAGCTGCCACAAGGGCACGCTCCGGGGCACGCGCCAAATAGAGAAATGTACATTACAACTTACAAGCTGGCTGTTATACTGGGCCAATATTTCAATAACCTGAATAAATAACTTACTTGACGTTCTGCTCCATCTCATTTATCCAAATGTTCAGAATGATAACTGGAGGGAAACCGGTCTCTGATCACAGCCGCAGTTATGTATAATGCATGTTTATCGACAACCTCGTTCTCGGGGTTCTCTCCTGCCCGTCCCTAGGGAGCGAGAGATGGGTAGGAGAGAGAACCTGGGAACGAGGTTGGTTTATCGACACAGCTGATTTATTTAAGCGATAGACCACACTTTCTTTTGGTTTACCGGCTTGATAACCCACACGGGATGTTGGGAGAACACGAGAAAGGCTAGTAAATCGCGAGGGGAAGGCGAGTGATTTATTCTCGCAACCTTTGCAAGTGGGTCATCACGCCGGTAAACCCATGGAAAGTGTCAGTCTATTGCTTTTATAAAATAACTTTAAGTTTTCTATGAGTTTATCGGTACATTAAACCATAGGTTTTTAACCAATCAGAACGCGGGTTCTAGCTTAGTTATTTCATAAACCTTTTTCTCGAATTGATTACAAAGTAATGCAATACAGGATGCGCGAAAACAAAAGAACTGGGGGAGGGAGTGCGTAGCGTACACCAACCGGGCACAGGCTAAACTCCCTCACCTAAAACAACGCGAAAAAATATCGCCTGTTATACAGGATATTTGTTTTGAAGCCCGCAATTTTTAAAATTACAAGGGATAGGTAGGGATGTGCAAGACCACAATTGCACAAAGCTCCCTTTCTGACGTAAGTGTCACGCAAGTCAACTTGTCGTCACTAGAGCAGCGTTGCGTGATGATTTTCACAAACAACGGCTGCGTAGGCACAGCTAGAAGATGTATAATATTTACTGCACATGGAAAAGTATAGGAATAGTTCCCTATCACCAGACCCATCTCTTAGCACCTATGTTTTTGTTGAGACCTCCTGAAGCTTCCTGAGCTACTGAGAAGAAGCGCCAATGGACTATGAAATGAAACTAAATGAGGCTAGGTAAGTTTATGCGTTACCTTAAAATAGAATATCAAGATATCCACATTTAAGAGAGAATAATTGTCTCAGTTGCTGAGACCAAACCAGCGGTGAAACTACGCGAGTTTATATTCACCAAACGACCTTGATAGCCGGGAATCGTTCCTCCATGTTTGATTCTTAGAACCATTTGTGTGATGTATTTAGCCAAGTGACAAACCTTGATCTCCTTGTCCTGTATTGACAATATTAAAACAACCGATATTTGCATTCTTTCCTGACTATGTTTGTTATAGGCACATTTTATTTGCAGTCTAAAGGGTCATTGTTATCATTGTAATAATGACATTAAGGCTACCCTAGCCTGCGAACAAGCTCTCCCAGGAGTACAGGGGTGGGGGTAGGGGAGGAAAGAGGGGAAGGAAGGAGTCATGGATGAGAGGACAACAGATGTGCCCTCTTACAGTATATATTAACAAGTGAACAGTAAGCTCACACCAACGTCAGCATACAAAGGTGCCACTGGCAGCCGCCCTCAGTCTGTTTATGAGCTTACTGTACCCATCCAGCCAATGAGGTGAATGTTGTAATGTGTGAAGGTTGGCCACACCACCAGGGTCTACATCCCCTACTCTTTTCAAACAGTGAGGTGGGTCTTTTTACATCCCACAAGAACCAGACAAGTGTATGTGCTGTGTGATGGGACATACGGTTTTTTTGTCCTTATCCCAAAAGACTTAGAGAGTCTAACCGCTTGCAGATGTCATTACAAAGGCAGCGCTTTCTTTTCAGTTATTTAGGACCCTGAGTGATGGTCTGGCTGGGGTTTGAACCTGCGACCTCCCACTCAGCTGCAGACTGGTACTCTCCCAACTGAGCTAACCAGGTGGAAGGAGAGCTTGCATTCTTGGAGGAGCAATACTCGTAGGCCTACTCATAGTTCAAAGTTCACCACAAAGCTTGCACAATAATTGTTTCAATGGTGAGTGCTTGGGTCGGCATAAGTGACAGTTTGCCCCCCTTTTTCAATATTCTTCTCTGCTTTGGCTCCCAAGGCAACCTGACTACGAATGCAAGATTTCAACGATTCTAGTGTTTCATCGTTTTTTTCAGTGGCCATACTTTCAGGGCTAATAGTTTGTCCATGGGAAATTTGTCTCAGCTCCACACTGATTGGCCAACTCAGTTGTCAGGAAGCTGCATGGGGCCCTAGAGGTGGAGTTTACATCCTTGAGACATGACTTTAAGGTTTCCCTCCTCTTTTGCTCTCGTCAGAGTTCTCTGGAGAGCTTGCTAGCAGGCTAAGGCTTCAGGGCGGAAAAACGTTCTGCGCAAGCTTCTGCGCATCCCTTATCGCAGGCTCAAGGCGGGCTTTTCTGTGTGTTGACAGTTGTTTGTTTGTCACTGAGAGAGTTCTGACTAAGACTGAATGAAATGTACAAGGTTTGAACGTTTGCTCCTCGAAAAGCCTTTTTACTTTTGTGTGGTTTTTGTTTTTCGTCACTTGAAAATTACTTTGGACTCGGAACAACCAATGTTAAAGGAAAAACGGATCATTCCGTCAGTCTGAGGTGGAATAAAGAGTTTTGAACATTTCCAAAGAGGCGAGTATTTTTTCGATTGTTCATTCGATTTATTTGTGAGTTGATTTCGCCTTCTTTCGCCGGGCTGAATTAAAACCCACTTTTTTTTTAATTAGTAAATACTTTTTCACATGCCCAGATTTATTCCCTTTGTAGAACCAGCTTTATCCTTCTCTTCAGTCAAAGAACCATTTTGTGCGCCGTAAAACTTTCTCGGAAATACCCGTAGAAGGCCAGTAAACTTACTCTAGAAGAAAAGAATCATTTTTCTGTTGCTCAAATACTATAAGTAGTCAGAGTTTTCTTCACTTTTAATTACATAGTTTTGTTTTCCACTGCACTGTGAAACTTTCTATTCTTTATAAGAAATAACTTCCTGTACGCAAATTTTCCATTTCACTCGCTGTGAAATAGAGGACAACTGCCGGCAGTGACAATTGACTCTGCCCGTAACACTGAATTGCTGGAGCAGGATTTGTCTGAAGCGAACAAAACAAATACCCTTATGTCCAGTTTTCTGAATTTTGTAACGACTGGCTGAGTTTAATTTGCTTGAATGAAGACCCTCACATGGACCAGTTATCCACTGAGTTATTAAAGCGAGGAGAAGAGCTACATGGTGAATCATGGTTTAGCGGCGACGCTCACTGCAACTGATCTTTTGCTTTTAAGATCTTTAGGTAGGTTGTTTTCGTACAAAAAATTCATTTCTTCATTGTCAGCAAGAAGTTTTTGCAATAATGTAATTTTAACTTTGTTTGAAGGAAATCCTACTTACGTGTAGGTTTTTGACAGATGTTATACATTGTCAACTTGACAACACAAAGCATGATTTATATTTATCTCTTAGTACGCGAAACGATCAAGTTTAAAAATAAACTATAGTTGCTTTAAAACCGATTTTTGGGAAGATTTTACTAGATAAAGATTGACCTTTTTTCTGCCCGCATATCAACGCAATAACTTGTACATTGAGGATTTTGTTTATATTTTAGTTATCTGCGAAACTACGAGTGTCCGATCGAGCGAGGGTTTTAAAATATCAGCTCGAGTGCGACAAGTTCAGTGTCTTCGAACACATTGTGGGCAAGCGTTAATTTTTTTGGGCAAATCACTGTCCAAAGATATGTTGTTTTTGTGTCCACAGTGGAGCTCCGGACCTTATATATCCAGGAACTTCCTTATATGAACACATTTTGTGAATGCATCTTGAAAAAAATCGGACCTACGCATGCACATTTCCAGTACAACGTAAGGAAATTGATGTCGATAAAGTCCGTTTTACTATGAGGTATTCTTCGAGAAAATTAAGTAACGAAAATGTTATAACCACAGCTTGCAACTTTTGAAGACAAATTGCCTGTTCTTTCCAGGTTATGAGTAGAAACATCTTATTTTTAGGGAATAAAATATTTGAAATCCCGCCATTTTTTCAAACCCGGCCAGGGGATCTGGGCAAAAAAGTTCACGCATGCTCATTACGTTTTTCCGCCCTGAAGGCTAAGGCTACCCTGTAATCTAGTATCCAGATCTCGTGGAGGCCACCCTGTAATCTAGTCCCCAGATCTCACTGAGGGTACCCTGTAATCTAGTCCCCAGATCTCACTGAGGGTACCCTGTAATGTAGTCCCCAGATCTCACTGAGGGTATCCTGTAATCTAGTCCCCAGATCTCACTGTTTTGCCCCAGTAAACAGAGCAAGGAACTGATCAACTTGCTGTCGATTGTGGATCAGTTTCACCACTTGCCCCTTCTGGGATAGATCTTGGATTTATTTTAAAAGGGATTCAAATAAAAACTATGGCTAAAAGTGAAGTTATCTAGAGAGGACAAGGGCAAGCTATAACCGTTTTTGTCTCGTCATGCACTGCTCCTTCCTCCTCCTTCTTTTTTGGAAGGACTATTGTGTGACAGAAACTGACAAGAAACAAGACAGAAACTGTTGCAAGGGAGACTGGGACAAGCTCTCCTGCCCTGGAAAATTTTAAATTTGTTGTCCAGTGTTGTGAGGGATATCAAATCTTTAATCCGTTCTGAGCATTGAGCAAAATTTTGAAAGTCATTGTGGTTTGACCATGCTGCAAGGTTCAAACGTTAGGATCGAGTTTCAGCTAAGGGGGACCTCTTGATCCCTGAGCAGGGTACTCCCTAGGATGGCCTAGTTCTGTCAAAGAAGCTCGCCTGAAAGGGTGTACTTTCAGTCAGACTTTGAAAGGGGAGGTAAATTTGTTATTTGGGTGTTTAAAAGGATCTTAAGCTAAATATTTTGAACCGATGTAGCTTGTATCAATTTAATTCATCAAATAGTACATAAAAGAACACTTTCTGTTAGTAAGTTTGTGAAAGAGACAACATTTTTCATTTATGGAAGGTACATAAAAGAGGTACCTTTTCCATCAAAAATGTTATATAAAAGACTCAGGATTGAACCTTGGGGCAGACCCCGTATGAATTATTGTCGAGTAGCCCCTAACCCCCCAGCCTTCGTACCAATACCCCCTAAATAGTTATTTCTCTTTCACTGAATGAGTGTCCCACATGAATGATCAACAATATTATCATAAAAAATGGGGAGACTAATTAAATCATTTAAGTGGGATGCCTGTAAACTAGCTGGACAGTTAAGTGTTCTTTCCAACATAAACAAACTTTTTACCTTTTTAACCATTTAAGTTACCAGGATTTTTTTCTTTCTATGTTTCTTTGTTGTTGAAATTCTACACTTCGAAGACCTAATCCAAAGAATTTATCAGTATAAAGCCTGCGAGCAGGCTCTCTTGTGTGAGTTCGGGGAAAATTTTGCTCACCTGCTTTGCTTCTATTGGCTAGTATCTTGACACCCTAAAGTTGGGAAATTCAAAAATCAACAGCCCACGTACATGAGGCTCATTTTTCCACGCTTAACTCACACAAGCGTTTCTGTTCACAAGCCAGTTTATATATGGGGGTGTAAACCAATTGCTACTTTATTTAGATATTCTGGTGCAGTTCTTTTTAATAATTAACCCATATCAGTAAAAGCAACCTCATTCCTAGGTTCTCTTTACCACCCTTGGCTCCGTAGGGACGGGTAGGAGAGTACATCACTTTCCATTTTTAAGAACTTGGACTTTATTTTAGCCATCAGTTCTCCTCATTAATATACCAAGGTAACTTATGGAATGTACTTTTCCCTTTTTTCATTTTTTAAAATCCTTGTACATGATTTTTAAGTAAGTTTTGATTTTTTAATTTTTACAATGATGTCAGGGCCCCTTTTAATACCAGCCAGTGGCTGATATGGCCGATCTGCGTAGATTAAGTTGACTTGACTTGACTTGACTTGTTTCAGAAGTCGATTAAATCACCTTTGAAAGGGTGGAATTCCAGGAACAAAAGAATCGAGTTTAGACTCATGTATGAAGACTGGGCAATTGACTATGATAAGGTATATATGAAATATGTTTAAGGGACCCCCATCGTTTATTACGTCTCAGGGTGGGGTGGGGGGGTCAGAGGGGGGTACAATTTTCTAAGAGGCTGGATTTGGGGGTCAATTTTGAAAATGCACAGAATGTGAGGGGGGTCGAAATATTAAGACACAGGACTGGCCTTCTATGTAAAAGCTGTCAAACTATATTATGATTGAAGCAAATCCATGTTTCCTTTAAAAGTAGACAAAAAAAAAAAAAACACTTTGGCGGTTCTTTGTCAGCAACAAAATGTTCCCATATAAAGCTTAGCCCAGGAACCTATCAGCTATTTCTCCTACCAGGAATGAAGCGTGTATGTACACACATACGTCTATGCATACAGCCGAAATCTGGAAAAGTATATATAGACTTTTCAGATTTTTTTTTTTTCGTGAAAGAATTTTTTTCATTAAATCGGGATAAATATTTCGCATTATATTGGCGTTTTTGTGTTAGGATTTCCGTCATCCTTTTACTAATTAAGTGGAGTGAAATGGATCCAAATGTGAAGCCACAGACCTTGGTTGAGACTTTTATTCAAGCCAACTCCAATTCTATCCCGGAGTATATGTCACGGCTCTCATAGCGAAGCTCTCGCGCGCGCAAAGCGCGCGCGCAGCGGAGCACCATGGGTAAGAAAATTTGGTAAACTATCCATCCGAGAAAATTTGGTTATGACGTAGCGTACGCCCACCCGTACAATACATGAATAGGTATATTTGTTTTCCAGGCCTAATCTACTGTGATCGAACATGATTGCTATCTTGGGTGTACAAATAAGACTATTGAACTCGATGTAAAATTTGTTTCACTCTTGGACTGTCAAATTATTTTTCTCTAAAATCACTTAGCCTTTGCCTCAAAAGTCAGATGAATGTGCCCTGATCTGTGGATTGCAAGTTTATTGTTTGATTTAAATTATGAATTTATAAACGAGAGCTTCGCTTTTAGCCCTGGCTAAATCTATATATTAACTTTGTTGACTTATCCTGTGTCAACATACACAGCTGAGCGTAGCTTCAGCGTTATGAAGAGACTGCAAACTCCTTTACGAAGGACCATGACAGACGAGAGATTGAGCTCTCTTGCAATTTCCCCAAATGAGCACAAAGACGTAAATGAGATGGATGGCATAACCGAGTTTGCCTGTCTGAAGGGTACACAACTCGCCCTTTGCTTGGAACCTTCTTTATTGCGTCACTGTTTTACCCTTTTTTTGCCGTAAACACTGTACCTTACCGATGACTCTAGAGATGGATAAAATAAACAACTAATTACTGCATTTTCCTTCGTCTTTATTTACTGAGAATGTCCTGCAGAAAACGCAGGAGATGGCATTTCCGAGACCCTAAATTTTTAAAATGTTTCTGGGGGAGCATTTCTCCAGACTCCCCCAGGTTTGGGGCGCCTTCGTCGCGCTAACTTTTCTTCCCCTGGGTGCACCTTCAAAATCTCACGCTATGCTGCTGACTACCGGTATGTTATAGCTTACGAAATCAATGCCCAAGGATGGAAGAAGCGCCTTCATCTAGAAGGAGTTGTTATTACCAAGGGGGGTACAATTTTCATATGTAATTTTTTTTTTTTTTGGGGGAAAGTTTTGTAACACCACACTTTTCTGAAAACCCCCGCCCCCCTCTGCGACGTAATAAACGATCGGTCCCTAAATATAAATTGATGCCAATTAGGTCCAACATTTCGTGGTTCCTCTTGTGAAAGTTTACAGTGGAACCCCGCTCTACAGATACCCGCTTAATACTGACACCCGTATATAACTGACAACGGTATAAAATTAACCTACTTAATACGGACACCGGTTAATACAGAAAACTTGATGGACGGCTTTTCTGTGTCCCGAATCGCATACTCTCGTATACCCGTTAACCTATTTATCTGTGCACTGTCTTCGACCGAATATCGGACCAGTAAAGCATCTCAGAAACAGCGAATGACCTTTCAAACGTTTTATCTAAAAAATGTTCAGCCCAACTGGCTGAGTCGTAAACTAACAGCATCAGTACCAAGTAAAGTCATAGCCTGCGTGGCAGGCGTTTGAAAGGGAAGGGAAAGGGGCTTTTGGGCGCGAGGGAAACGCGAGGGGCGCGCCCCTCGCGTTTCTCTCGCACCTTAAACTCCCTTTCCCTTCCCTTTCAAACGCCTGCCACGCAGGCTAGTAAAGTCAAGGATTCGTTTGGTTCATTTCAAGACACTTGATTGAAAGGTAGTTTTTGTCCGCTGAGACTATGATAAATGATCGTGAGGATTTTTTAATTTAGGATGATATCTGCTTATCGTAAGTCTTTAGTTCGATGAAACATGTGTCCATGACGGTATTTTTTCTGAGAGCACGCTTGATACGAACACCCATACAGTGCAACCCGGTTAATACGGACACCAAGGGGACATGCCATAGTGTCCGTATTATCCGGGTGTCCGCATTAAGCGGGCTCTCAGAGAAAACGTCAGGAACACATATTTTATCGATATAAAGACCAAAGCAGACAGTCTTGCGAACCAAGGATCGATAGAAGTATGTGGAAAGGCAGCCCAGCGAGGGGAGCGGAGGATGATCCTGGTACAGCTCGCAGCAAGCAAACAACGTCAAAGAGGAAGAAGGTTAACAGCAATGACTGCAGCAAAAAGCCAAGGAAGTGAAACGTGTGTAACAGGAAGCAGAAAACTTTATTAAAGGACTATACGTAGTACAAGAGTCAAACACCGGAAGAAAGACAGACTGTTCAAAATCAAATATGTCACGCTACTTTGTTACTTTTTTTTTTAGTACTGTAATAAAATTTTATTCACCGGTAAAAATCTGTCATTATTTGAACAGGGTACAATCAGGGGCACCCAACGACAATTTTCGGAAAAATATCTGTTCGGAAGACGATTTGAGATCTAGAAGTTTCGGAACATTTGTTGTAAAATTTCTTGCTCGCTTGCCTCTCCTAGGATTTTCGAACAAATAAAAAATGGTATACCTGCCCATTTTTAACTAATTTTTACCCTAAAAAGTTCACCTAGAATTTTCGGGAGCCTATTTTCTGGCTAAAATTTTTGAAAAGGTAAGTTCTGATCCCTATAATTTTCGGATCACTAGACTTTCAGCTAGGAAATCCGAACAGATGAAAAATTTTTAGGCGATAAAAATACGCCTATATCTACCGTAACGGTTTAAATACTAAAATACATTCAACAATGCTATGTTTAAGTGGTTTTGAACTATATTCTTGTTGGGTGCCCCCGTACAATGTCTACAATTATCTCACATATGCCTATATCTACCGTAACGGTTTAAATACTAAAATAGATTCAACAATGCTATGTTTAAGTGGTTTTGAACTATATTCTCGTTGGGTACCCCCGTACAATGTCTACAATTATCACACAACTGTGACAATGAAAACAGGCAGTGTGCAGATAACCAGTGTCCGTAAAGCGGGGTTAACAATATATGAGAGTTTGTGACTCGGACACAGAAAAGTGTCCGTTGTCCGTATTAACCGGTGTCCGTATAAAGCGGGTTAATTTTGGAGAAAATATGTGAGCTTTTTGTCGCGACAAACGAAACTGTCCGCGGGTGTCCGTAGAGCGGGGTTACACTGTATTTTCTCTTCGTTCCTTCCCATAAGTCCTCGCGCATCTCAACCTAGCCCCGATCTTCTCTCACGGTTGTGACTAGAATGCATGGATACCCCAAAGTCAGATTGTCATCTTCTCTCACCCCAAAAACACATAAATAGCGGCTGGGTACGAGTCTGACGAACAATGGTTTAATGGTTCATTTATTTCACATTCATTACAGAGAATAACATAGAAGTTTGCCGATGTCCGTGTAGTTGCTTAACCTCTCTATTTTAACCCGCAGTTATGGCTATTTACATGAGGTCATTTCAATTTGAGAGGCTCAGTTATTTTTCAGAACTTGCTATTCCAATTTATGGTAGTAATTTTGAGCTAAAACGTTTCCGGGACACTTAATGGCAGTCTTATCCTGTGTCAGTCAAGACTGTCCTAGGTAAAGTGATCAACGCAGAATTCCTTATCTAGTAGATCGGATATAAAATATAGAATCGGGAACCAGAGAAGACACAAAAGAAGATGAGATAGTAGGAGGCCCAGGTCAACCGGACCTTGAGATAAGGTGTGGAGGGGGGTGGGGGGAGGGGTTAGAGAGTCTGCTTGTCCCTGGGGCCCTTTGGTTGATCTGAAAATAGGGGGGTGGGTCTCTCCCAGGCCTCACTCCTAGTTCCGCCACTGAAAAGCGTTTTATTTCTTTCACTGGCAAAGTTGACCAAAGTCAAAATCCAACTTCATAATTTCGTTTTGTAAAATGCTGAAAAACAAATACATACCTTATGAAAGTACTGCCAAAGAGGGTTCATTGGACTGATAACACCACAGAATTCTTTTTACAGCCTCAAATTAAACGGTAGAAACCAAAACTTGACCCTTATGACCTCTAATCTCTTTCGTATTTTACATTCTATTAGGGGGATCTTCTTTTCTTTGATATCAGAGAGCAGTGTAAGGACGAATGGGAAAATAAACTGAAGGAGATGGAAATGGAAGGAATTTGGGAAACTGTTACAAAAGAAAAATTGTCAGTGGACCACGATGATAAAACAACGCGTTTGTGTTTAAGCTCCCGTGAAAAATATTGATAACAGAGCTTTATAATGTAAGTAAGCATACTTGTAACTGGAGTTTTGTGTATTAGATACGCATTTCTATTTTCAAGGGCGTTAAATCAGGTTGTATATGGTTGTAGATGTGATGATGAAGTTTGAGCCCTATGAATACACGAGAAAGATGATTTTTCGGTCAGTGACACAGTACTGTCAGTCACTTAATGAAAAATAATCTTTCTTGAGGTGGTATTTGTTTACTTTGATATTTACAAGTCCATTTTTGTTTTCAAGGTTGAAAAAAGCCAACAGACTACAAAGAATCTATTTAGTAATATATAAGTTTTTTTCGTCGTCATCATCGTCATCGTCATCATCATCATCAGCATCATCATCATCAGAATCTATGCGTTTGGCGTTTTATACGGCACTTTTTGCCTTATCAAGTGTTATATTCTTGATCTAGACACTGCTTGTGAAAATAAATCTGACCAGCGGAAAATTCCTATGAAGTACTAAAAATTATTACCCTGACTTTTATTTAAGAATCTGAGAATGTTAAGTTGGGCTGTGATACAGTTGTCTAAGCTTTTTAAATGCATAATAATTTTGACAATCTTTCCAGATGATGTAGTCCTTGATAAAGCCTTAAACTGCTCCACTGGAAGCTTCCGCAATTCAATAGGGATCAGTTCCCATCATTAAAATTTCTCTAAAGAGATGTCTGTTTTATCCAGTCTAATAAACCTCCGAGGTAAATCTTAGACGTACAGGAATCCATCCTGTGATTTCTAGGTCTTCAAGCTGTCCATCTAAGCAAGTTCCAAAAATTCACAATAGGGAGCTGTTATCAAGCCAATACCGAGCAGAAAAATATGGTATACAAGAGACTGATTAGGGGCCTTAGTATATAGGCAACTGGAAGGTTAACGTCCTGGATGTCAAAAATGGCAACAGGAAGTTAATATTTTCTCTCTTTAGGTGCTCAGACGTGACAAATTTGCTACTTTCGATATATTAAAATTCAGCATCATAGCGAGTCTTGCTGGAAATACATCTGCTCGAGGGCTATTGCTTACTTGAGACAAACGCGACTCGCCCAAGCGCACTACATTTTCCAGTGCACGCGTGAAAATGTGAGAAAAGCACTTGCATCACGCTTTTTTTAAATAAACAATCAAATTAAGTGTGATGGTACCAGTGTGATGCACATTCCAAGCTGATGTTTTGCTAATCAACATAATTGGTGTTTGTTGTTTATGTTGTCGCTGTCGTCGTGGTCAATTAAGCTTTTGCGCTTTGAAAATTGGAATTTTCCGAGAGTTAAAGAAATTGCAAAATGCAAACCTTTTACATGTTTCCTTTTTTCTCATTTTGACGCGTGCATTGAAACATGTAGTTTGCTTGGGCGAGTCGCGTTTGTCTGAAGTGAACAATAGCCCTCGAGCAAATGTATTTCCAGCAGGGGTGGCTAACTTTGGTAAAGATATGTATCAGTCCCAAGAAAGACCAACCAAGGACACCCCGGATGGATTTTTTTGTACAGTGCCCAGGCCTCATTTTCTTGGCCGCGCGTTGATCTGGCCCGGCTACTTCGGCGAGCATATTCTAGGCCTTTTTGGATTACATCCTTCGAGTTTGTCAAATTCTGCGGGATTCTTTTTTCTATCTGGGAAAGCTTCATTGGTTTCTACATCTGCTGCTATCCTATAACTACGATCCTCGAATGTTTATTTGTTGTTGGAGTTCGAATTTCGTGGAAAACGTTGTGTTGAATGAGAGCATGGCGGCGAAGATGGCATCTCTTGTCTCCTACCTTGTATATTATAGTTGTATATAGAGTGAATTTGAACAAATTATCAGAAAACTTTGTTGGAGTAATAAGGACAACAACCTGACAACAACAACTAACTGCAGGGTAAGTTTCATTGACTTATATTTAGTATTTCCTACAAATTTTAGGATCGTATTTTTACCCCGTACAAACACTGTAATTTTGCTAGAACCGTACTGTCGTACTATCACTGAGCCTGGGTTACCTGTGGCTGAACCTTCTTAAAAAAGGCTCTTATGAAAAAAAAATTAGAAACAAACAACCAAAAAGAAAAAAAAGAATACACCGAACGCCCTAAAATTATTCAACAAGTTCTCAATAAATAAATCACTGAAATAGAAACGGAAATATACTCTCTACTTGTTTGGCCTTTTTTCTTGGATAATAATGCAATTAACAGTCCGAGCTCCTATTTCCCTATCAACTATCTTTAAGTTGCGGAACGTTCGCTCAGTCAAAGCATGTTGATCACCGTAAATTTCTCTTTTTATGGTCAGAGCCTTCTCAAAGTATTCTTTAGCTTCACTGTACTGGCCAAGGTTTCTGTAAACAGTTCCCAGATTGTTCTAACTTGCTGCTACGTCACCATGCTTTTCACCGTAAATCTCTTTTCTAATGATGAGAGCCTTCTCATAGTATTCTTTAGCTTCACTGTACTGGCCAAGGTAACTGTAAACAGTTCCCAGATTGTTGTAACTTGCTGCTACGTCACCATGCTTTTCACCGTAAATCTCTTTTCTAATGATAAGAGCCTTCTCAAAGTATTCTTTAACTTCACTGTACTGGCCAAGGTTTCTGTAAACATTTCCCAGATTGTTGTAACTTGCTGCTACGTCACCATGCTTTTCACCGTAAATCTCTTTTCTAATGATAAGAGCCTTCTCAAAGTATTCTTTAACTTCACTGTACTGGCCAAGGTTTCTGTAAACATTTCCCAGATTGTTGTAACTTGCTGCTACGTCACCATGCTTTTCACCGTAAATCTCTTCTCTAATGATGAGAGCCTTCTCATAGTATTCTTTAGCTTCACTGTACTGGCCAAGGTCACTCTCACTGGACGAAAAAACGGATTTACTAATGTTTGCGAAAGGTGCAAATATGTGGTAAATTTGGAGCTCCAAATTTGCATTACATTTGCGCTGTCGGCTAAAGTGTGGGCAAATTCATATATTTGCTAGATAGGTATTGATACGCAAAAGTCAAGTAAATGTAATGGTTTGATACAAATTTGATACATATTTGCAGCATGGGCAAATCTTCAACATTTCTACCAATTTACTCAAATTTACATCCTTGGCAAAAATGACAGTTTTCACTGTACTTCAAATGCAGGCAAAAATATTGCAAAACCACTAATTTGCAGTGGTGTTTGCTCTTGTTTTTCCAGGATACCAAAAGAACACTTTTGCATGTGGTTTACTCGTATTTGCCTTAAGAGCGAAAACAATAAATTTCTACACATTTGGCTGTATCATAAATTTGAACATTTGTATCATAATTATCCATATTTGCAAGGGGAGCAAATATAGTGAACTGCATAACATTTGCTGACAGTCAAAGGTGATGTGCATGTGACATTTCCTATATGTTTGATTCGTTTTGTGACTAAAGTAAATTTCCAATCTCAACTGTAACATTACATTGTTACAATAAAATTTTGTACATGCTGTGATACTCCGCCAAGAGGTCCAATTCCTTACATGCATCTTTCCTGTTAACTGTTTTATATGCACTGTCATTTTAATATAAAGGAATCAGAAACCAGTTACTTTTTTTGACAATTTTACAGTCACAAATTTCTTCTGTTAGTCTTTTTACAGAACGAATCAAACTTGGTCCAAAATAAAAAGTTTTGTGGATTTCAAACTCAGGGTTGTGATTATTCACTTGTACACAATTTCCTCCTGGTCATTTAACCAACAAACTTAATTCAAATTAATACCAACAATTTTCGTTTAACCGGTATTTTTTGTAGTTTTGACTGCCCACCTAGAGATGACCGCATCTCGATGGTGGGCTTCCTAAAAATGACCACATTTTGAAAACCCAACAGCCAATGCTACAACAAAATATGGTGAAACTGCTCACAATTTTATTTGAACATTAACCCGTAAATTTGGTTTGAAAGTAATGTCACTCTATTGTCTTTTTTGCATCTCTCGCAAGTTAAAGTGAGAGTTCACAGAGACTGTGCGGTTTTCTCGAGTGCGTTTTAGAAGCTGCCGTAACAAAAAGGTTACTACACTACCGGAATTAAAACATCGTGGAAATTATTAATTTAAAGTCGCGGAGTATTTTCCCCAACAATGAATAATATTACCTCTAACTTTCTGCGATAACGCTGCAAAATTTTTTAGGTTATTTTTCAACCGAATAGGCTGCGAATTTAATGCGATGATCATTTTCACTTTCATACCTTCATCCGCATTTCATATATTTCAATTCATGCTTACAAGATCTCCCTAATTTTATGTCTGAACGCAAGGCTTTTTAATGGAATCTTCATTTCAAGGCCAGAACTAACACTAAGCGCTAAACAGAAACTGCCTTATGAAAAAACTTTTAAAATTGACGCGCTGTTTTAAAGGCCTCACTGGATCTGGATGGGGTTAAATAAAAACGTAAGCGAAACATTAATTTTGCAATATTTAAATAATGTCTAAAAAATAAAGCTTCCCTCTGAGATACCTGGCGAATAAAATTCTCACAGGGCCACAGGCTAAACAGGCTAAGCTGCTCTGTTGAATCAGGAAGGCCAAACTTTTTTTCTTAATGCTGGACAGAGATTAAAACAATATCTAAAAGCGCGTTTTTAGTTCCCTCCGAGACAACCGGAGAATAAATTCTCACAGAGCCACAGCCTAAAAAGGCTAAGCTGCTCTGTTGAATCAGGAAGGCCAAACTGTTTTACTTAATGCTAGACGGGGATTCAAAAAATATCTGAAAAGCGCGTTTTTAGTTCCCTCTGAGACACCCGGAGAATAAAATTCTCACAGAACCACAGCCTAAAAAGGCTAAGCTGCTCTGTTGAATCAGGAAGGCCAGACGTTTTTTCTTAATGCTGGACAGAGATTAAAACAATATCTGAAAGCGCGCTTTTAGTTCCCTCTGAGACACCCGGAGAATAAAATTCTCACAGAGCCACAGCCTAAAAAGGCTAAGCTGCTCTGTTGAATCAGGAAGGCCAAACGTTTTAGGGTCCAATAATTCTAAATCACATAACCACTTTGAAGTGAGTCAATGGTACACAACCTGGGAATGTGTTGCATTCCTCTTCTGTCATTTGATTATAATAAAGCCTAGGGTCGTACAACGGGCAAAGATGTCCGAATACTAAAACTAGAAATTCAAAATCACACAGTAACTGTTCTATACCGTACAGATCGAGGGCCCACACTACCTTCCCTTTATTATACAAGTAAATACACTACAACAAATCTACTGGACAAAGGTCCAGTAGTCAGATCATTTCCTGTATTTTTTGTACATCATACTAAAAAATCAAATGTGGTCCAAAATAAAAAGTTTTGTGGATTTCAAACTCAGGGTTGTGATTATTCACTTGTGCATAATTTCCTCATGGCCATTTAACCAACAAACTTAATTCAAATTAAAACCAACAATTTTAGTTTAACCGGTATTTGTTGTAGTTTTGACTGCCCACCTAGAGATGACCGCATCTCGATGGTGGGCTTCCTAAAAATGACCACATTTTGAAAATCCATCAGCCAATACTACAACAAAATATGGTGAAACTGCTCACAATTTTATTTGAACATTAACTCAGCCGACAAATTTATGAAAGGCTAATTTTTCTTACTCTGTTGTTTGCAACCCTGAGTTTGAGTTTCACTGATTTTAATGTTGATTTTGAGTTTTACTGTTCATGAAGTACTACCCATTCAATCCAAAAAAGTCATAGCATTTTTGCTGGCTAAAATTCACCTGAATCCTGGTTATTTGATCTTGGGATACAAGGAGCGGGGTTGTGGCTTCCCAACAAAAATTCTGATGAAGAGATGGTCTTCACGTACAGGAGCTACCAGTCAAATCCCACCCGACAAAGCCCCCCCCTCATAAAAAATGAACAGACCAACACTGGGTTACAGGAGCTCTGAGTTGGCCTTGGATCATGAAAAGTTTAAAGCTATAAAGAAAAAACTAAGGCGGTGAAACAAATTAACATGCAGCATTTATCCTTCCAGGCTGGGTTGTTCAAAGCTGGGTAAAGATAACCCAAGGTTAGTACGAAATATGAATTCAGATATGAAAGTTTTAAAAACAAATTCATTTGAATAATTCGTTTTGTCTACAATTTGGTGATTTGATACTTAAAAAAGAAAAGAGAAAATTATCTGACAAAATGCTTTTGATTAAAAGAGAAAAGAAACGCCGGTTAAAATCTAACCCTGGGTTAGTGCTAATCGCTCTTTTGAACAACTCGGCCCCGGTCTTTTTTTGGGTCCAATTCTAAATCACATAACCACTTCGAAGTGAGTCAATGGTACATAACCTAGGCATGTGTTGCATTCCTCTTCTGTCATTTGATCATAGTAAAGCCTAGGGTCGCACAATGGGCAGGGATCTCCAATTACTAAAACTAAAAATTCAAAATGACACAGTAACTGTTGTATATAGTTACAGAGGGCCCACACTACCTCCCCTTTACATAAAGTAAATACACCACAACAAATCTACTGGACAAAGGTCCAGTAGTCAAATAATTTACTGTATTTTTTCTACATCATAATATTATTATTAAAAAGCTAACAATAACAAGGCCACCCACAGTACCTTAAATTTGGTCCAAAAAAAAAAGTTCTGTGCATTTCAAAGTCAGCGTTGAGATTATTCACTTCTACACAATTTCCTCATGGCCATTTATTCAAGGAACTTCACATCAAAACTGACAATTTTGTTCTTACCGCTATTTGTTCTAGTTTTCACTGACTATACCTAGAGATGACCACATCTTGATGGTGAGCCTCCTAAAAATGACCACATTTTGAAAGCCCAACAGCCAATAATACAACAAATGGTGAAATTGCTTTGTATTTCATATAATTTGCGAATAGAAACTAGCACAGACATGAACAAATAATTTCTTTGCTGCCCTTTACAACCCTGATTTTGAGTTCAATAGGATTTGTCTTTTTAAACTGATCAAACAGACTGGCGAGATTTATATCAGCCTTCGCTCAACCACATTAACATGGTGCATTTCTTCACTTAAACCTAAACTTCTTAGACCAACGGTGTTTACACCTTCAATATTATTATACCCTTTTCACTAAATGAGTCGAATTTTACTAGATTTATTTAGTATTGGAATTCACACAGTAAGATAACTTTTTGATTTTCCTTTTTAAATAGGAATATGATATTTTATAATTGCTGGACAGAAAAAAGGTTCCAGCTAAAAATTTGTTTTGAGCAGTGACAGAAGACATGAAATAGTAAATCTCAACTTTGGAGTGTCTGAAGGCATTTTCTTTGCCCTTCCACAAAATGACTTTCTACTTTCACTCTGCCACTAACTTTTGCCATGACTTATTAACGCCAAGTGAAAACATAATATCTGAGGCATATTTCTGAAGCTACATGTCAGTGCTGGTGAGCAGTCATGGACTGCTGTTTTGAAGGGGCATCCGATAGCAAGATAGCCTTTCGAAAATCACTGAGCATTAGGTGGTACATATTGTTTACCTCTGTAGGAATAATGTTGTCACTCTTTATATCTCTGAGGGGAAACCTCTACGAGTGCAAATGTTCTATAGCTTCACACAATTTCAGTACATTATGTTTCCTGCAGAACACTGTGAAAGGGACATGGATTTACTTAGCAGGGTACTGCACAAAGTACAAGAAAACTAATATTGTAAAGATGCTAAAAATATAACACAAGGAAGTACACGTGAGGTTTCTTTTTTGTGACATTTACCCCAAACAGATGGGGTATTGATGTATGGGAGCATTCAGTATATAAGCTTCACTTCTGTTATCTTCTGAAGAGGGAAAAATGATTACTGTAAATAAATTGAGACCCACTGGAATACCCCTGTAGCATTTCTTCATGCACAGACCACAAAAAGCTTCCCCATATTGAACCTGTATTTCATTGACCTCTTTATCTTTTGGAGAGTTCAGGTGATGCAACTCAATTTCAAGAACATTGGAAATTTAACTCCTGTACCACTCAAGGAAAAATCTGAAACAAATGTACAAAAAAGTCACTAAACGCACTAAAAATAACTGGTAATTCTACCTTTATTGAAAATATTGTGAAATTAAATGAATAGGCCATTTTACAGTTATGGATGGAAGCGAGGCTGACGGTGACCTTGTTTTGGTACAAACCTTCCCGCTTTATTATGTAAATCAAGTTATTCTTATGCTAACTAGTATTTTTCAGGGAGAATTTCCATAACAAAGCAAAGGAGGTTTGTATCAAAACAAGGTCACCGTCAGCCTCACATTCACTCGAAGGCTAGGGTACAAAGTCCACAACTGTAAAATGGTCTATTGTGTTACTTGTGTTGCCATTATCTTTATGAACATTATAAATACACATGTGGCACATTTTAGCATTTTTGACCTTTGGACTCAGCTTACATGTACAGCTGTATCATTATAAATTATTATAAACAAAACGACCTTGTATATGAAAACATGACAAAACAAAACAGCAAAAAATGACAGTAAGGCATATAAAATAAAGGCTCCACCCTACCCCTGTCAAAATCAATGGTACATGTACAGGTATTACGCTCAATATGTCAATATAGCGCCAGAGGAAGTATAAATTACTCAAGCAATTAATCTTGAGCTACTTCTGCCAAATACCAATAAATTAGCACCAAATACCAATAAATTAACACCACTTAAATTTTTCAACAAGGCTTTTTTCAGCTGGATCACTACCATACGCACGCGACACGCGTGCACATACATGCTACAAATGTAAATATGGATGCAAATGTAGTTTATTCCCGGTTTTAACATAGATGTGGCAGTAGAAGCACGATATACAAAGCAAAATACATCGACTTTACCTTTTAAATTTCGAATATCCTTGAGAAAAAATCCAGCAACATAGGCAATCTCTTCCTCCCGCCAAATCGCTAAAAGAACGCGCGCCCGATTTCCCAAGCATTTGCGCCTCAGTGGTGCTGGTCAGCGACAGTCTGCATAACCGTTCGAGAACGAGGCACAACAATTGAAATCGCCCAAATTTCGTCGACCGTTACCACGTTCCATTGCCATCGATTTGCCACCAGCTTTTACTTCATACGTTTAACGCCATATTTATCAAGAGTTTTCGAATGTTCCTTCTTTGTGGGGTTGACTGTCGAGTATGGAGGAATCGGCCAGTCTTATTTGTTCGAATTTATCGAACGAATGTGTCCTCGAAGAACTTATAAAAATAATCGCTCGAGTTCGAGGGAACTGCATGCTTATAGACTGTTCGACGAAAAGGAAATTGCACTTATCCACCATGAAAGACATCTAGATAGCTCCATCGGCGACGATCAAGTAGTAACGATTGGATCCAAGAAAAGCAGCCGTTAGTACTTAGTACATAGACTTCGGTGAATCGTTGCTGTTAGCAGACATTGTAAAACTAAGAAGAGGCAGGAGAAATGCAAGGACAAACAAATGCTGAGGGAGCAACTAATCGGGAGTAAAAGAAATGCTCAGTAAGTATAAGAAAGTTCATTCTTACTGTTAATCCATTAATGATGCTATTTGATAATACCTACATTTACATTCCCAATATTCAGTAATCAACAAGGACTCACCCCTACTCCTGAAACTTTATTTGTCCTGTTGTTTTAAAAAATACTATAATCTTTTATTTGGTTGTTCTCTTCAGATAAAATTTATCTGAAGAGAACAACCAAATAAAAGATTATAGTATTTTTTAAAACAACAGGACAAATTCGATAATGGTCTTGGAAATTTAATAAGAATTGAAGCAAGTGTTAATTCCCCTCTAAGGCCAAAAATAACCTTATCCTCTAGTGCCTACTTTCTCCAAAGGCTTTTCCAAAATTTAAAAGGGGATTAAAGGCAGTGACTGCCGTGGTGCTGAAAACATAGAGTAGCTAGAATTTAGATCATGGTACCCTGCTTTCACTGATTTTTTTTTAATGATCACCCCATGTAAGGGATTCTGGAATCCGGGAAATTAATTTTTTGCTTATGGAATCCAGAATTCAGGCAATTTTTGTTGTGGAATCCTAAATTCTGAGCTTTGAAACCTGAAATACAGGTCAAACAATTGGAATCCAGAAACCAAGTAATCCACTGAAAAAGGTTCTGGAATCCGCAGCGTGGAATCCAGAATCTAAAACTGTCTTGGATTCCCTCATATGAGGCAATTATAGTATAATTAAACTTTTGTTCCCAAGATACACTGTAAGTGATGGCAATGTTGCAGAAGAAGCAGGTCCATGAAGTTTTAAGTAATATGTCAATAATGTCGTTATGGTAGTGATGTAGTGGGACACTCACTATAAAATTAATACAATGATTTATCTGGAGTCAATTGTCTTGTTACAAAAGGGTTTCTTCCATTCATTTTTTCATTTTGTTTTTGCTCAAAGAAGGTCTTAGTTTTAACAGGTACAGTGTAATCAGGATTATGATGACCGCTTGGGGTTAGATTTGAGACATGAAAGTTACAAGCCAGCAATTTGTTTAAACTAGTTAATTTTGATATCAGTTAACTCAGGAAATAAGTAAGTTTAGTCACATAGTGTGACTGCAGCCAGTAATAGTACTTGTAATATCTAATAGCAACCTTTATGGTATAAAAGGCTAGAATATTTAGACAGAAAAGGACAATAGTATTTTTCATGACAACCATCTACAGCTTTAGTTTCAATATTAATGGTCTCAATTATGTATAATTTCTGTTTGTTGCAGAAAAAGCTAGAGACCACCCTTTTCCAGTCAACCTCTATTTCGAAGAAGGATTGTTGTAAGTTCAAAGCTTGTATAAATGTGGAGTACATGTCTTCAGAGCAAGGAAATACAGACCAAGGAGATGACAAATCTGAGAAAAGTCCTTTGCAGGAGGCCTCTAGCATGGAGGAGTCAACAACTTAGCCTGTAAAAACCTCTTTGCCTAGCTGAACAGTAAAGCAAAATTGAAACAGTCACATGTAAGCCTGTCATTACTCAATGACAATAGAAAGGAGGAATGGCTTCTCCTCAGAGAAGGAGGCACCAGATAATGCTCCTGAATTTGCTTTGTGATAAGGAAATATAAGTTAATCCAGTGCTCTTAAAGAAATTCCAGATTATTTATGACTGGTCATACTTACAGGTACATGTGCATGTAGCTCTGCAAATACAGTAATCCTTTAATCACTCTCTGTTTATGACACTGTTTTTTAGAAAAAGATAAATGTGTGTAAACAGTACAAATCCTGATGGTGTTGATTTGTCCTGAGAATTCTGGTGGCAGGTAGATCAAATTGGTTGATGTGATAAATTTTTCATTAGAATCCTTTGGCTATTGTTTGCAAGTAATGTACCAGTCAGCAGGTTAAAAGGCCAATTAATGTACAAATGTTTCTTTTAAATCTATTTGCTTAACTGCAGGCATTTGAGTTCTGCTGGCACCACTTCACAGTACATGTGTACCGGTTACAGCAATTGCAACTGACCTGCTTGAACAAAAAACAAAACAAATTTAGGTACACCCTGCTTTTTGTCATGATTTAGTATGGAATTTTGCAAAGGATTGCAACATGACTCAAGAAAAAGAGTAATGAGAGACAGCAGTGTAGTTATTTTGCAGGCTAGCCAGATCAACCTTTTGTACTACATGTACATGTATACTGAATTTAAAATAATTATTAGCTTCTTTCATTGGGACCAACTACAGTGACAATGGTAATGTTGACATGCTGTGGAATACTTACAGCTGGTCATTACTTTAATGACCCTCAATTTTCTTAGAACAGGGCAAGTACTAGAAGCTCCAGCTGGTACTTCCTCTAAGAGCATATCCAATACTATACAGGAACCATTAGTAACAAAAATGAAGTTAAAGAAGTCTGATCTGAATTTGAATAGCTACATGTACCTAAACTATTTCTTAGTTTGCTAAATGCTATAACCCAGTTGTTATACCAGCAAAAATTGGAAATTGGTAGCAAGAATTAGGCCTTTCATTCTAATAGAGCCTAAAGACAAAAAATGCCACCAGAATCAAATTTTGTTTAATCTGTAAATAGCAATAAATTCAAAAATGTTAATTATTTATTAAAATGGGTGTCTTGAGGGTTCCATTTGGTTGGAACAGGATTTTGTCCTTAGATACAAAAGTTTAAGTAAGAAATAGTCTTGTCATAAGTAAATATTGGCCCAAGGGTAAAAAGATTTTTAACCTGTTTCTGAGTTGCAAAAACCTAAACAACTGAAATAGGTTTGAGGCAACTCTGAAACACCTACAGCTGTATGTAGAATATCTTACACATTTAGATGAAGAACACTTTTCTTATAATATTAATAGTTAGTAATGATCTGATAGAGCATAGAGTGGAGACAAGTAAACATCAACGAACTGTAAAATTGGGAATTAATATGAAGAGCTGTATGTACAGCTGTATACTGTAGTTTGTAAAGTCTGTAATAATGTGTAAGCCACTTTGGTTTATGGAATAAATCATTTGAACATTATAATGGGAGGTCACTGCTAGAATTTCTTTCAGTAACTTTAATGTTTGAAGCTATAAACTTCAAGATTAATTATAGTCACTTGTTAAGAACCTGAAGTGAGCCATGTTATAATTAAAAATAATTTAAAAATTTTATCGCATTTGCTACAACTCAGGCAAACTCGTTTAAACCTTGGAATTTACATTTGCTACTTGTGAAAAAATGCTCAATTTTATGGGTTTGATGACATTTGCTAACCAAATTAAAGTCAGAATTTGATTACATTTGCTACCTGAGCGAAAAATTGTACAATAGTAACAGTTTGATCAGATTTGCTGCTTAAGCAACTTTGTTCAAAACTTGACTTTTGACCACATTTGCCGCTACAAGCAAAATTCTGTGTTTGATCAAATTTGCACACCCTAGAAAATTTGTTCAAAGTTTAGGTTTGCTAACATTTGCTTCGTGGGCAAACATGTTTAATACAAAGAGTTTGGTTACATTTGCTATGCAAAGCAATCTGGTTCAATTATGAAAATTTGATCACCCATGATAACCCAAGCAAACATCGTTCAAATTAGATACTTGGCTCACATTTGCAAAGCTGCGTAAACGTTCTGAAAATAACAGGTTTACATGCTTTTACATCTAAAGCAAAAGCTGTGCAAAACAGCAGATTTGCGCTATCATTTGCGTAATGTGCAAATATAGTTCAAAGAAACATATTTGCCTACACATTTGAACCATCTGCAAATGACCCTCAAATCCATGGCTGCCCATTATCTTTGCACCAAGATGTAAATGTTGTGCAAATGTGGCATTTACCGTCATTGCTACGGATAGCAAATCTAGTGCAATATCAGTCTTTGCCCTTGCGCAAAATTGTGCAAATGTGGTATTTGCTACACATTTGCTGTAATTTGGCTACCCTAGTAAATCCATTTTTTCGTCCAGTGTCTAAACATTTCCCAGATTGTTGTAACTTGCTGCTACGTCACCATGCTTTTCACCGTAAATCTCTTTTCTAATGATGAGAGCCTTCTCATAGTATTCTTTAGCTTCACTGTACTGGCCAAGGTAACTGTAAACAGTTCCCAGATTGTTGTAACTTACTGCTACGTCACCATGCTTTTCACCGTAAATCTCTTTTGTAATGATGAGAGCCTTCTCATAGTATTCTTTAGCTTCACTGTACTGGCCAAGGTAACTGTAAACATTTCCCAGATTGTTGTAACTTACTGCTACGTCACCATGCTTTTCACCGTAAATCTCTTTTGTAATGATGAGAGCCTTCTCATAGTATTCTTTAGCTTCACTGTACTGGCCAAGGTAACTGTAAACATTTCCCAGATTGTTGTAACTTACTGCTACGTCACCATGCTTTTCCCCGTAAATCTCTTTTCTAATGATGAGAGCCTTCTCATAGTATTCTTTAGCTTCACTGTACTGGCCAAGGTAACTGTAAACAGTTCCCAGATTGTTGTAACTTACTGCTACGTCACCATGCTTTTCACCGTAAATCTCTTTTCTAATGATGAGAGCCTTCTCACAGTATTCTTTAGCTTCACTGTACTGGCCAAGGTCACTGTAAACATTTCCCAGATTGTTGTAACTTGCTGCTACGTCACCATGCTTTTCACCGTAAATCTCTTTTCTAATGATGAGAGCCTTCTCACAGTATTCTTTAGCTTCACTGTACTGGCCAAGGTCACTGTAAACATTTCCCAGATTGTTGTAACCTGCTGCTACGTCACCATGCTTTTCACCGTAAATCTCTTTTCTAATGACGAGAGCCTTCTCATAGTATTCTTTAGCTTCACTGTACTGGCCAAGGTAACTGTAAACAGTTCCCAGATTGTTGTAACTTACTGCTACGTCACCATGCTTTTCACCGTAAATCTCTTTTGTAATGATGAGAGCCTTCTCATAGTATTCTTTAGCTTCACTGTACTGGCCAAGGTAACTGTAAACATTTCCCAGATTGTTGTAACTTGCTGCTTCGTGACCATGCTTTTCACCGTAAATCTCTTTTGTCATGATGAGAGCCTTCTCATAGTATTCTTTAGCTTCACTGTACTGGCCAAGGTAACTGTAAACATTTCCCAGATTGTTGTAACTTGCTGCTACGTCACCATGCTTTTCACCGTAAATCTCTTTTCTAATGATGAGAGCCTTCTCACAGTATTCTTTAGCTTTACTGTACTGTCCAAGGTTTCTGTAAACAGTTCCCAGGTAGTTGTAACTTGCTGCTACGTCACCATGCTTTTCACCGTAAATCTCTTTTGTAATGATGAGAGCCTTCTCATAATATTCTTTAGCTTCACTGTACTGTCCAAGGTCACTGTAAACAAATCCCAGGTTGTTGTAACTTGCTGCTACGTCACCATGCTTTTCACCGTAAATCTCTTTTGTAATGATGAGAGCCTTCTCACAGTATTCTTTAGCTTCACTGTACTGGCCAAGGTTTCTGTAAACATTTCCCAGATTGTTGTAACTTGCTGCTACGTCACCATGCTTTTCACCGTAAATCTCTTTTGTAATGATGAGAGCCTTCTCATAGTATTCTTTAGCTTCACTGTACTGGCCAAGGTCACTGGAAACATTTCCCAGATTGTTGTAACTTGCTGCCACGTCACCATGCTTTTCACCGTAAATCTCTTTTCTAATGATGAGAGCCTTCTCATAGTATTCTTTAGCTTCACTGTACTGTCCAAGGTTTTTGTAAACAGTTCCCAGGTTGTTGTAACTTGCTGCTACGTCACCATGCTTTTCACCGTAAATCTCTTTTCTAATGATGAGAGCCTTCTCATAATATTCTTTAGCTTCACTGTACTGGCCAAGGTAACTGTAAACAGTTCCCAGATTGTTGTAACTTGCTGCTACGTCACCATGCTTTTCACCGTAAATCTCTTTTGTAATGATGAGAGACTTCTCATAGTATTCTTTAGCTTCACTGTACTGTCCAAGGTTTCTGTAAACAATTCCCAGGTTATAGCAACTTGCTGCTACGCCACCATGCTTTTCACCGTAAATCTCTTTTCTAATGATGAGAGCCTTCTCATAGTATTCTTTAGCTTCACTGTACTGGTCAAGGTAACTGTAAACAGTTCCCAGATTGTTGTAACTTGCTGCTACGTCAAAATGCTTTTCACCGTAAATCTCTTTTCTAATGATGAGAGCCTAATCATAGTATTCTTTAGCTTCACTGTACTGGCCAAGGTAACTGTAAACAGTTCCCAGATTGTTGTAACTTGATGCTACGTCACTATGCTTTTCACCGTAAATCTCTTTTCTAATGATGAGAGCCTTCTCATAGTATTCTTTAGCTTCACTGTACTGGCCAAGGTCACTGTAAACATTTCCTGGGCTGTTGTAACTTGCTGCTACGTCACCATGCTTTTCACCGGAAATCTCTTTTGTAATGATGAGAGCCTTCTCATAGTATTCTTTAGCTTCACTGTACTGGCCAAGGTCACTGTAAACATTTCCCAGGTTGTTGTAACTTGCTGCTACGTCACCATGCTTTTCACCGTAAATCTCTTTTCTAATGATGAGAGCCTTCTCATAGTATTCTTTAGCTTCACTGTACTGTCCAAGGTTTCTGTAAACAATTCCCAGGTTGTTGTAACTTGCTGCTACGTCACCATGCTTTTCCCCGTAAATCTCTTTTCTAATGATGAGAGCCTTCTCATAGTATTCTTTAGCTTCACTGTACTGGCCAAGGTCACTGTAAACAGTTCCCAGATTGTTGTAACTTGCTGCTACGTCACCATGCTTTTCACCGTAAATCTCTTTTGTAATGATGAGAGACTTCTCGTAGTATTCTTTAGCTTCACTGTACTGTCCAAGGTTTCTGTAAACAATTCCCTGGTTATAGCAACTTGCTGCTACGCCACAATGCTTTTCACCGTAAATCTCTTTTCTAATGATGAGAGCCTTCTCATAGTATTCTTTAGCTTCACTGTACTGGCCAAGGTAACTGTAAACAGTTCCCAGATTGTTGTAACTTGCTGCTACGTCACCATGCTTTTCACCGTAAATCTCTTTTCTAATGATGAGAGCCTTCTCATAGTATTCTTTAGCTTCACTGTACTGGCCAAGGTAACTGTAAACAGTTCCCAGATTGTTGTAACTTGCTGCTACGTCACAATGCTTTTCACCGTAAATCTCTTTTCTAATGATGAGAGCCTTCTCCTAGTATTCTTTAGCTTCACTGTACTGGCCAAGGTCACTGTAAACATTTTCCAGGCTGTTGTAACTTGCTGCTACGTCACCATGCTTTTCACCGGAAATCTCTTTTGTAATGATGAGAGCCTTCTCATAGTATTCTTTAGCTTCACTGTACTGGCCAAGGTCACTGTAAACATTTCCCAGGTTGTTGTAACTTGCTGCTACGTCACCATGCTTTTCACCGTAAATCTCTTTTCTAATGATGAGAGCCTTCTCATAGTATTCTTTAGCTTCACTGTACTGTCCAAGGTTTCTGTAAACAATTCCCAGGTTGTTGTAACTTGCTGCTACGTCACCATGCTTTTCCCCGTAAATCTCTTTTCTAATGATGAGAGCCTTCTCATAGTATTCTTTAGCTTCACTGTACTGGCCAAGGTTACTGTAAACAGTTCCCAGATTGTTGTAACTTGCTGCTACGTCACCATGCTTTTCACCGTAAATCTCTTTTGTTATGATGAGAGCCTTCTCATAGTATTCTTTAGCTTCACTCTACTGGCCAAGGTAACTGTAAACAATTCCCAGATTGTTGTAACTTAATGCTACGTCACCATGCTTTTCACCGTAAATCTCTTTTCTAATGATGAGAGCCTTCTCATAGTATTCTTTAGCTTCACTGTACTGGCCAAGGTGACTGTAAACAATTCCCAGATTGTTGTAACTTGCTGCTACGTCACCATGCTTTTCACCGTAAATCTCTTTTCTAATGATGAGAGACTTCTCATAGTATTCTTTAGCTTCATTGTACTGGCCAAGGTAACTGTAAACAGTTCCCAGATTGTTGTAACTTACTGCTACGTCACCATGCTTTTCACCGTAAATCTCTTTTGTCATGATGAGAGCCTTCTCATAGTATTCTTTAGCTTCACTGTAATGGCCAAGGTAACTGTAAACATTTCCCAGATTGTTGTAACTTACTGCTACGTCACCATGCTTTTCACCGTAAATCTCTTTTCTAATGGTGAGAGCCTTCTCACAGTATTCTTTAGCTTCACTGTACTGTGCAAGGTTTCTGTAAACAGTTCCCGGGTAGTTGTAACTTGCTGCTACGTCACCATGCTTTTCAACGTAAATCTCTTTTGTAATGATGAGAGCCTTCTCACAGTATTCTTTAGCTTCACTGTACTGTCCAAGGTTTCTGTAAACAGTTCCCAGGTAGTTGTAACGTGCTGCTATGTCACCATGCTTTTCACCGTAAATCTCTTCTCTAATGATGAGAGCCTTCTCATAGTATTCTTTAGCTTCACTGTACTGGCCAAGGTCACTGTAAACATTTCTCAGATAGTTGTAACTTGCTGCTACGTCACCATGCTTTTCACCATAAATCTCTTTTCTAATGATGAGAGCCTTCTTATAGTATTCTTTAGCTTCACTGTACTGGCCAAGGTAACTGTGAACAGTTCCCAGATTGTTGTAACTTACTGCTACGTCACCATGCTTTTCACTGTAAATCTCTTTTGTAATGATGAGAGCCTTCTCATAGTATTCTTTAGCTTCACTGTACTGGCCAAGGTAACTGTAAACATTTCCCAGATTGTTGTAACTTGCTGCTACGTCACCATGCTTTTCACCGTAAATCTCTTTTCTAATGATGAGAGCCTTCTCATAGTATTCTTTAGCTTCACTGTACTGGCCAAGGTAACTGTAAACATTTCCCAGATTGTTGTAACTTGCTGCTACGTCACCATGCTTTTCACCGTAAATCTCTTTTCTAATGATGAGAGACTTCTCATAGTATTCTTTAGCTTCACTGTACTGTCCAAGGTTTCTGTAAACAATTCCCAGGTTATAGCAACTTGCTGCTACGCCACCATGCTTTTACCGTAAATCTCTTTTCTAATGATGAGAGCCTTCTCATAGTATTCTTTAGCTTCACTGTACTGGTCAAGGTAACTGTAAACAGTTCCCAGATTGTTGTAACTTGCTGCTACGTCACCATGCTTTTCACCGTAAATCTCTTTTCTAATGATGAGAGCCTTCTCATAGTATTCTTTAGCTTCACTGTAGTGGCCAAGGTAACTGTAAACAGTTCCCAGATTGTTGTAACTTGATGCTACGTCACTATGCTTTTCACCGTAAATCTCTTTTCTAATGATGAGAGCCTTCTCATAGTATTCTTTAGCTTCACTGTACTGGCCAAGGTCACTGTAAACATTTCCCAGGCTGTTGTAACTTGCTGCTACGGCACCATGCTTTTCACCGGAAATCTCTTTTGTAAAGATGAGAGCCTTCTCATAGTATTCTTTAGCTTCACTGTACTGGCCAATGTCACTGTAAACATTTCCCAGGTTGTTGTAACTTGCTGCTACGTCACCATGCTTTTCACCGTAAATCTCTTTTCTAATGATGAGAGCCTTCTCATAGTATTCTTTAGCTTCACTGTACTGTCCAAGGTTTCTGTAAACAATTCCCTGGTTATAGCAACTTGCTGCTACGCCACCATGCTTTTCACCGTAAATCTCTTTTCTAATGATGAGAGCCTTCTCATAGTATTCTTTAGCTTCACTGTACTGGCCAAGGTAACTGTAAACAGTTCCCAGATTGTTGTAACTTGCTGCTACGTCACCATGCTTTTCACCGTAAATCTCTTTTTAATGATGAGAGCCTTCTCATAGTATTCTTTAGCTTCACTGTACTGGCCAAGGTAACCGTAAACAGTTCCCAGATTGTTGTAACTTGCTGCTACGTCAGTATGCTATTCACCGTAAATCTCTTTTCTAATGATGAGAGCCTTCTCCTAGTATTCTTTAGCTTCACTGTACTGGCCAAGGTCACTGTAAACATTTCCCAGGCTGTTGTAACTTGCTGCTACGTCACCATGCTTTTCACCGGAAATCTCTTTTGTAATGATGAGAGCCTTCTCATAGTATTCTTTAGCTTCACTGTACTGGCCAAGGTCACTGTAAACATTTCCCAGGTTGTTGTAACTTGCTGCTACGTCACCATGCTTTTCACCGTAAATCTCTTTTCTAATGATGAGAGCCTTCTCATAGTATTCTTTAGCTTCACTGTACTGTCCAAGGTTTCTGTAAACAATTCCCAGGTTGTTGTAACTTGCTGCTACGTCACCATGCTTTTCCCCGTAAATCTCTTTTCTAATGATGAGAGCCTTCTCATAGTATTCTTTAGCTTCACTGTACTGGCCAAGGTTACTGTAAACAGTTCCCAGATTGTTGTAACTTGCTGCTACGTCACCATCCTTTTCACCGTAAATCTCTTTTGTTATGATGAGAGCCTTCTCATAGTATTCTTTAGCTTCACTCTACTGGCCAAGGTAACTGTAAACAATTCCCAGATTGTTGTAACTTAATGCTACGTCACCATGCTTTTCACCGTAAATCTCTTTTCTAATGATGAGAGCCTTCTCATAGTATTCTTTAGCTTCACTGTACTGGCCAAGGTGACTGTAAACAATTGCCAGATTGTTGTAACTTGCTGCTACGTCACCATGCTTTTCACCGTAAATCTCTTTTCTAATGATGAGAGCCTTCTCTTAGTATTCTTTAGCTTCATTGTACTGGCCAAGGTAACTGTAAACAGTTCCCAGATTGTTGTAACTTACTGCTACGTCACCATGCTTTTCACCGTAAATCTCTTTTGTCATGATGAGAGCCTTCTCATAGTATTCTTTAGCTTCACTGTACTGGCCAAGGTAACTGTAAACATTTCCCAGATTGTTGTAACTTGCTGCTACGTCACCATGCTTTTCACCGGAAATCTCTTTTCTAATGGTGAGACCCTTCTCACAGTATTCTTTAGCTTCACTGTACTGTCCAAGGTTTCTGTAAACAGTTCCCAGGTAGTTGTAACGTGCTGCTACGTCACCATGCTTTTCACCGTAAATCTCTTCTCTAATGATGAGAGCCTTCTCATAGTATTCTTTAGCTTCACTGTACTGGCCAAGGTCACTGTAAACATTTCTCAGATTGTTGTAACTTGCTGCTACGTCACCATGCTTTTCACCGTAAATCTCTATTCTAATGATGAGAGCCTTCTCATAGTATTCTTTAGCTTCACTGTACTGGCCAAGGTAACTGTAAACAGTTCCCAGATTGTTGTAACTTACTGATACGTCACCATGCTTTTCACCGTAAATCTCTTTTCTAATGATGAGAGCCTTCTCACAGTATTCTTTAGCTTCACTGTACTGGCCAAGGTCACTGTAAACATTTCCCAGATTGTTGTAACTTGCTGCTACGTCACCATGCTTTTCACCGTAAATCTCTTTTCTAATGATGAGAGCCTTCTCATAGTATTCTTTAGCTTCACTGTACTGGCCAAGGTAACTGTAAACAGTTCCCAGATTGTTGTAACTTACTGCTACGTCACCATGCTTTTCACCGTAAATCTCTTTTGTAATGATGAGAGCCTTCTCATAGTATTCTTTAGCTTCACTGTACTGGCCAAGGTAACTGTAAACATTTCCCAGATTGTTGTAACTTGCTGCTACGTCACCATGGTTTTTACCGTAAATCTCTTTTGTCATGATGAGAGCCTTCTCATAGTATTCTTTAGCTTCACTGTACTGGCCAAGGTAACTGTAAACATTTCCCAGATTGTTGTAACTTGCTGCTACGTCACCATGGTTTTTACCGTAAATCTCTTTTGTCATGATGAGAGCCTTCTCATAGTATTCTTTCTCTTCACTGTACTGGCCAAGGTAACTGTAAACATTTCCCAGATTGTTGTAACTTGCTGCTACGTCACCATGCTTTTCACCGTAAATCTCTTTTCTAATGATGAGAGCCTTCTCACAGTATTCTTTAGCTTCACTGTACTGTGCACTGTTTCTGTAAACAGTTCCTGGGTAGTTGTAACTTGCTGCTACGTCACCATGCTTTTCACCGTAAATCTCTTTTTTGTAATGATGAGAGCCTTCTCACAGTATTCTTTAGCTTTACTGTACTGTCCAAGGTTTCTGTAAACAGTTCCCAGGTAGTTGTAACTTGCTGCTACGTCACCATGCTTTTCACCGTAAATCTCTTTTGTAATGATGAGAGCCTTCTCATAATATTCTTTAGCTTCACTGTACTGTCCAAGGTCACTGTAAACAAATCCCAGGTTGTTGTAACTTGCTGCTACGTCACCATGCTTTTCACCGTAAATCTCTTTTGTAATGATAAGAGCCTTCTCACAGTATTCTTTAGCTTCACTGTACTGGCCAAGGTTTCTGTAAACATTTCCCAGATTGTTGTAACTTGCTGCTACGTCACCATGCTTTTCACCGTAAATCTCTTTTGTAATGATGAGAGCCTTCTCATAGTATTCTTTAGCTTCACTGTACTGGCCAAGGTCACTGTAAACATTTCCCAGATTGTTGTAACTTGCTGCCACGTCACCATGCTTTTCACCGTAAATCTCTTTTCTAATGATGAGAGCCTTCTCATAGTATTCTTTAGCTTCACTGTACTGTCCAAGGTTTTTGTAAACAGTTCCCAGGTTGTTGTAACTTGCTGCTACGTGACCATGCTTTTCACCGTAAATCTCTTTTCTAATGATGAGAGCCTTCTCATAATATTCTTTAGCTTCACTGTACTGGCCAAGGTAACTGTAAACAGTTCCCAGATTGTTGTAACTTACTGCTACGTCACCATGCTTTTCACCGTAAATCTCTTTTCTAATGATGAGAGCCTTCTCACAGTATTCTCTAGCTTCACTGTACTGGCCAAGGTAACTGTAAACATTTCCCAGATTGTTGTAACTTGCTGCTACGTCACCATGGTTTTTACCGTAAATCTCTTTTGTCATGATGAGAGCCTTCTCATAGTATTCTTTAGCTTCACTGTACTGGCCAAGGTAACTGTAAACATTTCCCAGATTGTTGTAACTTGCTGCTACGTGACCATGGTTTTTACCGTAAATCTCTTTTGTCGTGATGAGAGCCTTCTCATAGTATTCTTTCTCTTCACTGTACTGGCCAAGGTAACTGTAAACATTTCCCAGATTGTTGTAACTTGCTGCTACGTCACCATGCGTTTCACCGTAAATGTCTTTTCTAATGATGAGAGCCTTCTCATAGTATTCTTTAGCTTCACTGTACTGTCCAAGGTTTTTGTAAACAGTTCCCAGGTTGTTGTAACTTGCTGCTACGTCACCATGCTTTTCACCGTAAATCTCTTTTCTAATGATGAGAGCCTTCTCATAATATTCTTTAGCTTCACTGTACTGGCCAAGGTAACTGTAAACAGTTCCCAGATTGTTGTAACTTGCTGCTACGTCACCATGCTTTTCACCGTAAATCTCTTTTCTAATGATGAGAGACTTCTCATAGTATTCTTTAGCTTCACTGTACTGTCCAAGGTTTCTGTAAACAATTCCCTGGTTATAGCAACTTGCTGCTACGCCACCATGCTTTTCACCGTAAATCTCTTTTCTAATGATGAGAGCCTTCTCATAGTATTCTTTAGCTTCACTGTACTGGCCAAGGTAACTGTAAACAGTTCCCAGATTGTTGTAACTTGCTGCTACGTCACCATGCTTTTCACCGTAAATCTCTTTTCTAATGATGAGAGCCTTCTCATAGTATTCTTTAGCTTCACTGTACTGGCCAAGGTAACTGTAAACAGTTCCCAGATTGTTGTAACTTGCTGCTACGTCACCATGCTTTTCACCGTAAATCTCTTTTCTAATGATGAGAGCCTTCTCATAGTATTCTTTAGCTTCACTGTACTGGCCAAGGTCACTGTAAACATTTCCCAGGCTGTTGTAACTTGCTGCTACGTCACCATGCTTTTCACCGGAAATCTCTTTTTGTAATGATGAGAGCCTTCTCATAGTATTCTATAGCTTCACTGTACTGGCCAAGGTCACTGTAAACATTTCCCAGGTTGTTGTAACTTGCTGCTACGTAACCATGCTTTTCACCGTAAATCTCTTTTCTAATGATGAGAGCCTTCTCATAGTATTCTTTAGCTTCACTGTACTGTCCAAGGTTTCTGTAAACAATTCCCAGGTTGTTGTAACTTGCTGCTACGTCACTATGCTTTTCGCCGTAAATCTCTTTTCTAATGATGAGAGCCTTCTCATAGTATTCTTTAGCTTCACTGTACTGGCCAAGGTCACTGTAAACAGTTCCCAGATTGTTGTAACTTGCTGCTACGTCACCATGCTTTTCACCGTAAATCTCTTTTGTTATGATGAGAGCCTTCTCATAGTATTCTTTAGCTTCACTGTACTGGCCAAGGTAACTGTAAACAATTCCCAGATTGTTTTAACTTGCTGCTACGTCACCATGCTTTTCACGGGAAATCTCTTTTCTAATGATGAGAGCCTTCTCATAGTATTCTTTAGCTTCACTGTACTGGCCAAGGTGACTGTAAACAATTCCCAGATTTTTGTAACTTGCTGCTACGTCACCATGCTTTTCACCGGAAATCTCTTTTCTAATGATGAGAGCCTGCTCATAGTATTCTTTTAGCTTCATTGTACTGGCCAAGGTAACTGTAAACAGTTCCCAGATTGTTGTAACTTACTGCTACGTCACCATGCTTTTCACCGTGAATCTCTTTTGTCATGATGAGACCTTCTCATAGTATTCTTTAGCTTCACTGTACTGGCCAAGGTAACTGTAAACATTTCCCAGATTGTTGTAACTTGCTGCTACGTCACTATGCTTTTCTCCGTAAATCTCTTTTCTAATGGTGAGAGCCTTCTCACAGTATTCTTTAGCTTCACTGTACTGTGCAAGGTTTCTGTAAACAGTTCCCGGGTAGTTGTAACTTGCTGCTACGTCACCATGCTTTTCACCGTAAATCTCTTTTGTAATGATGAGAGCCTTCTCATAGTATTCTTTAGCTTCACTGTACTGTCCAAGGTCACTGTAAACAAATCCCAGGTTGTTGTAACTTGCTGCTACGTCACCATGCTTTTCACCGTAAATCTCTTTTCTAATGATGAGAGCCTTCTCATAGTATTCTTTAGCTTCACTGTACTGTCCAAGGTTTCTGTAAACAGTTCCCAGGTTGTTGTAACTTGCTGCTACGTCACCATGCTTTTCACCGTAAATCTCTTTTGTAATGATGAGAGCCTTCTCATAATATTCTTTAGCTTCACTGTACTGGCCAAGGTAACTGTAAACAGTTCCCAGGTTGTTGTAACTTGCTGCTACGTCACCATGCTTTTCACCGTAAATCTCTTTTGTAATGATGAGAGCCTTCTCATAGTATTCTTTAGCTTCACTGTACTCTCAAGGTTTTTGTAAACAATTCCCCAGGTTATAGCAACTTGCTGCTACGCCACCATTCTTTTCACCGTAAATCTCTTTTCTAATGATGAGAGCCTTCTCATAGTATTCTTTAGCTTCACTGTATTGGCCAAGGTAACTGTAAACAGTTCCCAGATTGTTGTAACTTGCTGCTACGTCACCATGCTTTTCACTGTAAATCTCTTTTCTAATGATGAGAGCCTTCTCAAAGTATTCTTTAGCTTCACTGTACTGGCCAAGGTCACTGTAAACAGTTCCCAGATTGTTGTAACTTGCTGCTACGTCACCATGCTTTTCACCGTAAATCTCTTTTGTTATGATGAGAGCCTTCTCATAGTATTCTTTAGCTTCACTGTACTGGCCAAGGTAACTGTAAACAATTCCCAGATTGTTGTAACTTGCTGCTACGTCACCATGCTTTTCACGGTAAATCTCTTTTCTAATGATGAGAGCCTTCTCATAGTATTCTTTAGCTTCACTGTACTGGCCAAGGTGACTGTAAACAATTCCCAGATTGTTGTAACTTGCTGCTACGTCACCATTCTTTTCACCGTAAATCTCTTTTCTAATGATGAGAGCCTTCTTATAGTATTCTTTAGCTTCATTGTACTGGCCAAGGTAACTGTAAACAGTTCCCAGATTGTTGTAACTTACTGCTACGTCACCATGCTTTTCACCGTAAATCTCTTTTGTCATGATGAGAGCCTTCTCATAGTATTCTTTAGCTTCACTGTACTGGCCAAGGTAACTGTAAACATTTCCCAGATTGTTGTAACTTGCTGCTACGTCACCATGCTTTTCACCGGAAATCTCTTTTCTAATGGTGAGAGCCTTGTCACAGTATTCTTTAGCTTCACTGTACTGTGCAAGGTTTCTGTAAACAGTTCCCGGGTAGTTGTAACTTGCTGCTACGTCACCATGCTTTTCACCGTAAATCTCTTTTGTAATGATGAGAGCCTTCTCACAGTATTCTTTAGCTTCACTGTACTGTCCAAGGTTTCTGTAAACAGTTCCCAGGTAGTTGTAACTTGCTGCTATGTCACCATGCTTTTCACCGTAAATCTCTTTTGTAACGATGAGAGCCTTCTCATAGTATTCTTTTAGCTTCACTGTACTGTCCAAGGTCACTGTAAACAAATCCCAGGTTGTTGTAACTTGCTGCTACGTCACCATGCTTTTCACCGTAAATCTCTTTTCTAATGATGAGAGCCTTCTCCCAGTATTTTTTAGCTTCACTGTACTGGCCAAGGTTTCTGTAAACATTTCCAGATTGTTGTAGCTTGCTGCTACGTCACAATGCTTTTCACCGTAAATCTCTTTTCTAATGATGAGAGCCTTCTCATTGTATTCTTTAGCTTCACTGTACTGGCCAAGGTCACTGTAAACATTTCCCAGATTGTTGTAACTTGCTGCCACGTCACCATGCTTTTCACCGTAAATCTCTTTTCTAATGATGAGAGCCTTCTCATAGTATTCTTTAGCTTCACTGTACTGTCAAGGTTTCTGTAAACAGTTCCCAGGTTGTTGTAACTTGCTGCTACGTCACCATGCTTTTTCACCGTAAATCTCTTTTCTAATGATGAGAGCCTTCTCATAATATTCTTTAGCTTCACTGTACTGGCCAAGGTAACTGTAAACAGTTCCCAGATTGTTGTAACTTGCTGCTACGTCACCATGCTTTTCACCGTAAATCTCTTTTGTTATGATGAGAGCCTTCTCATAGTATTCTTTAGCTTCACTGTACTGGCCAAGGTAACTGTAAACAATTCCCAGATTGTTGTAACTTGCTGCTACGTCACCATGCTTTTCACGGTAAATCTCTTTTCTAATGATGAGAGCCTTCTCATAGTATTCTTTAGCTTCACTGTACTGGCCAAGGTGACTGTAAACAATTCCCAGATTGTTGTAACTTGCTGCTACGTCACCATGCTTTTCACCGTAAATCTCTTTTCTAATGATGAGAGCCTTCTCATAGTATTCTTTAGCTTCACTGTACTGGCCAAGGGCTATGTAAACGTTTCCTTGTGTGCTGTTTATGTTCGCTCTTAACAATTTGTCTTCCTTGAAATCATTAAGAAAATGTATAAAATTGCAGATTGACGTACTAAAACGATATGCATCCGACGGGTTACTAAGGTCACAGCAAACATCAGCGGCTAAAAAGCCACGAAACTAACTTTCTAGGGTTGATTGAAGTTAGGAATACTTTTGATTTAGTGAAATCGGTGTTAACAATTACGTGTAATACTTTACAGTGACTTGTAATTACACGTAACTTAGCAAACGCATGCCTACTTGAATGTAACCGATTTCTGTTCTCCTCCATTAAAAGTGAAAGATCTCAATAACATCAAAATGCACTTAACTATATTTGTTGAATCAATTTTAGGTGTTATAATTAACTTGAGCACTTCATGAACGATGTTGTGCATCCTTATAAAGGTATATGAGCCGTCTTTGTCGTGTGAACAGGACAATAAGGAGGCTTTGAAAATTTTAGTTTTGATCAATTCTTCTGTTTGCCCAGTGATACGTAATTTAACGAAGTCAACAGCAACTTCCATCGGAAGAGACTCAGGTGCGCATAGAGAAAACAAATACAATACTTCTCGCAGAACGTCATCACTTTCTAAAGCTCTCATAATTGCCATTTGAATAGCAGTAGTTGTTGTTTCGGAGTACGCTATGTTCTGGTTTGCAAGAAGTTTTTTCTGTCGCTTCACGTTCGCCGTGGAAAGTGCTTCAAGTAGTCTTTCCAGTGGAAGTTCGCAGAACCACTGACCACAATGGTTTTGTACATAAAAGGCAGCAGCTGCTAAAGCAAGTGGCTGATACTCGAGAACTTCAGCGACTTTTTCATCTTGGTTCTGATCCTGAATCTGAGATACTTGTCGTAATAGGTTCACTGCGTCATCGGGATGCATTCCATTGCTAAGAGACTCATGGTAAATAAGTGGAGCATTGAAGGGTATTGAGCTGCTATCTTGAGTAGTTATTAGCACCTGACCATGGCCCCATTCTTCACTACCGGTCGGAGGCAGATCCTTACAAACCAGTGACAGGTCAAAACATTATCTGCAATTATCAACCAGTTGGAGAAATGCTTCGTCTTTGGGTAAATGACTCGCTTTAGATACTGGATTTTTGTCTTGGGTTCTCCTTTGTAGAAGTCTCGAGGTTGGTGAGGTGTGTATTCTGTTATTCCCAAATGTCTTGCCAGACTAGAATAGGAGTCTGCAAGTGAATCTAGCGTTTCTGCATTTGGGGCTGCAACAAATGTAAGACGGTCGTTTTCTTGCAACCTCCTATCGAAAATGTCTTGTCCCAGTTGTCGAGCTAATTGGCCTTTTCCGCAGCCTGGTATTCCTGATAGATAAACGGTGCTGATAGCTCCATTACTTTCGTTGTAAAAAGCTCGTCCAGTTTTTGTGATTCTTTTGACATCACTTGATCGTTTGATGATTTTATGTGATGGCTTGAATATCAGAGCACAGAAAGAGTCGACTTTGGAATTGATTTCCTGAGTAAAGTGTTTCTACTTCTTCCTGTTTTGTTTGTAATGTGGCTTGGGTCGACTGTAATTCCGAGGTAAGATTTTGTTTTCTTGTTCTTTGGTTTCAACTCAGCTTTAAGATTATCAGCCTGCATTTTAAGGCTGTTTACTCGAGTTGTTGGAAAGTCTGTCTGGTTTTTATATCATCAACTTCATTTCTTGGAAGCTTCAGTGAATTAAAAGCAGCTAACACTCTTGCTACGTAATTATGGAATTCAGCATCAGTAAGTTCAACCTCGTTCAAGTGAGCGATATCATTTCGAACTTGTCTGAGATCGTCAACTTCTTTTCTGACTGCGGGACTAAGAGTACTGCCAATGCAATCCAGTACAAAATAGCAACAAATAGGCAACTGCAATCCCACTCAGCTGTGTTTCCCCTTTGTATTGTCGCCAAAAGTCGCGCATTCTTTGTGTGACTCTTTCGTGATTCTTTTGTGTAGAAATCGCGGCCATTTTGGCGAAATATCTTTCCATTCCCCAAACGGCGTTGTCTTGTAAAAAATCCCCCTCGTTTGAAGACTTTTCGAAGCCCTTGGGAACTAAGTTGAAGGCGATGTAACATGTGCTCTGAAATAGTTTAATTGCTCCAAAGTGTACTCCATGTTTGATTGGGATCTAGTAAAAATGTGCCAAGGAAGAACATCAGGTATCAGTAGATTATTTCAGAAAGTATTTCAAGTCAAAGATACGGGAAAAAAATCGTATCCAGCCTTTATCAACTGCCAAACTCTGCACTCCATAAGTCTGCACAGAAAAAACATTTTTCTCCTGGAATTTTTTTAAAGAAAGCTCTTGATGAGCTTTTATTCAATCGTCAAAAATTGCAAATCTAGAAAAATGATGATTTTTTACCCTGGATGATACCTTAATATGTCAAAAGCACAGCAATAGAAAATCAGAATAAACTAATTGAGGAATAGCTTTCCTCTTTTATGTCGTCATGCATTTACAGTTTGTATGAAATAAATCGCAGCTCATTTCCACGCGAGCGAGCACATTTCCCATGTGCAACGCTTTTTTCAGTTCGTCGTGTTCCTCGCAAGAGGCACTCGATATAAAGCTTGTAACGC
>CALNXK010000153.1:0-5000 GCA_942486035.1 Porites lobata
TATTCTAATTTAGTACTGAATTTTTTTTAGGCGGCAAGCCGTAATATGGATCAGGATTGTCTCGATATTATACCAGTTTCTTCTGACGTTCACCCCGCTAGTTTTAGGCGCGGTTTAGAGCTCTGAGTGTTCCGTTGATATTTCTATTCTGCCTTCAGTTTGGGGAAGATTTTTCACAGTTATCTATTTCTGGCATACTTTGCTAGTTTCTCTGTTCATTTTGAATGTTTTTAGTCTTAGTTACAAATTCCCTTCTTCCAGCTTTTTATGTTTTTTTTACAAATCCTACAATGCCTCTGCACGTGTTTACAGTTCTTTTTGTCCTTAGCTGTTAATGAGCTTCCCAGCCTCAACCTCCTTTTAAAAATTTTTGCATTCCAATATCATTTACCCGCTTTCTGTTTGACGCGCCGCTCCGGCTAACAAAGGTTAATCCTGGATTTTAGGCACGTTTGCACTTTTTTCTTCAAACAGAAATTCAAGTGCGAAGACTTGTCCATGGCCACTTATATTTTTGATATGGGTTTTTATTTATTCATATTTTACCTCTAGTGCGGTTATCGTAATTTTCCCTGATCACCAGTATTTCCTTGCGTTCACCTGGGATCTCGGCACCTGGGTTTTTAGGTATTCTCTACTTTGCGCGCTTCCCTTTGGGTTCTTGTCAGCCTCCCTCAAACCGCTTCAGAAATCTAGAAGAAGCCAAGGTATCCCTATTGCCGTTTTTCTTGACTATGGTCTAGCTATAGGAGGAGGAGCCTATCGCGTTCAGGCCTTAATTTACAGTTTGCGGGCTCTCCATGCCGATTTGCTTTAGTCTCGCTTTGTTCGAATTCCTATGAGGAAAAGTCCCTGTGGAGCCCGTTCGAATTTTCTAGTGGCTTCGCGTTCATCTCAACATAACACTCTGGATGGAAGTATTAGAGCCACGGATGAACGCATTGCTAAATTGTCTCGCGACCTGGCGGCTTTGTCTTCATATTAGTCGTCCACCACAGTCCACGTCCTACGCGTCCCGTGTGTAGCCGCCCATAGTATTTCCCTCTCGAGTAGCGTGGGATCCGTCGCGTGCATTATGGCCCGATTTCTTTTCTCAGTTGTTTACTCAGCTGTTTCCTGGGATAGCTAGGTTTTCCTGTCCGTTGATTCTTTGTATGAAATTGAATTTTGGTCGAATTATGTTAGCCTCTCTACAAAAATTTATCGAGGGGTTCCAGTTCGCTTCCAGTGAGAGTAAGCTCCGGCTTCTCCGATGCTTCCGATTCAGCCTGCGGCGTTTAAGTGGAGTCTGAACCTGAGTTGATTTTTTATCAGAATTGGTCGGAAAGTGTTCGTAGATCGACTTGAAGAAAGCTCAAAGCGGTTTGTCTTGCCTTACTAGCCTTCGCGAGCCCTTCATCTAATTCCAAGGTTTTTTGGTATTCTGACAACCAGAACGTCGAATCCATTCTCCGCGACGGCAGCAGGAAATGCGATCTCAAAGAATTTAGCCCTAGTTGCTTTTCAAATTAGCTCCCATCATTGTATTTCGTTCGAGGTCAAGTGGATCCCTAGGGACCTGAACGCTAGTGCGGTCTGTATCTGCAAGCTCGTTGACTTCGATGGTTACGGCCTCAACGATTTTGTTTTGCTAGGGCTAAATCACCTCTTAGGTCCTTACGTTATTGACAGGTTCGCCTGTAGTTACAACGGCGAGTTGCCTTGGCTTAACTCTCTCTATTTTTTTCAGCTAGGCTGTTAGGCTGTTTATGCCTTCGCTCAAAATTGGGGATAGGACAACAACTGGCTTGGCCCACCTGTTTGCCTCATTGTCAGAGTCATGTATATCAGACACATTGGGCTCTGCGCGCTCACGGGAGCCCTTATTCCTCACGTATGGAAGTCAGCTATTTTCTGAAATGTTTCTACTAGAGATGGAGTGCATTGGAATAGTTTTGTTGTGGACTGGGTTTTATTGCTTAAGTTCCAGGGATTATTTGTTCCAGGAAGGTCCGTAATTCCTTTTTCAGAGCCAGGCCTTTATTTTTGGCGTCATAGCGCTTCGAGTTTATTTTCGGCGCCCCACACCTCCCTCGTCCCTGGCGGGCTTCTGCTCTACGCCGCCTGACGGAAAGTGTTGCCTGTGCCTCTACACGCGTGTTATGCGTACCTTTAGGTTTGGACCCATTAGGTTTTTGCATGTAGCCTTTTGACCCCCACTTCCCTTTTCCGGTGTTTTTTTTTTTTATTGCGTGATCCTCACATTTTCTTTTGTATTTTCGATTACTTTTCAGATATATTCCGCTCTGGTTTCTAGCGCGGGCCCCAGAATTTCCACCAGAGGGTTGAACCCTGAGGCTGACAGACAGTCTACAATGCAATCGACGGTTCTCTCCTCAAAGGCAGTTAGTACGACAGTGGTGTACCTTCGTGCTTCTCGCAAGTAAAAATGTTTTGCTTCCAGTAAGCTTCATTCCTGGGCCTGTCCTGCCAGTCCCTGCCATGTTGCCTTGTATTTGCAACACCTCATTGAAGAGTCGCACTCCCGTGCGTCGTAGACTCGGATGTTTATGGTATTAAATGGGTTCATACCATGGCGGGTATCCCTCTCCCAGGGATAACTCGATTATTGAAGGGGCTAGGTGTGTTTTCAAAACGATTTTAGGTTTGATGAGGTCTCCATAATTAGGGGTATTATATTTTCTTTCATGAGGGTTTCATGATCATTAAGGTTCTCAAAAGCAAGAACGACCAACTTTGTAAGGACGATGACTCAAGTGATTTTTTCGGAAATGTTTGGCCCTGCTTGTCCTGTCAAGCTTCTAAAGAGGTACCTTGCTCTTTTTTCCATCCCCTTTAGCTCTGGGGATCTCATTTTTTGCCCCATGTTTCGCGGCAACAACTCTTTTTAGTTAGTTTCCCAGAACGAGCCTATCAGCTATACCACAATTAGAGGGCTTTTCGCAAGGACCTGAGAATTGTCGGGGTTGACTCTTCCACCGTTTGGTTTATATTCCTTGCCTTCGTGAGGGGCCACCTTCGCTGCTTATAATGGGGTTTGTGACAGTGTGTTTCAGTGGCTCGGCGGCTGAAAGTCCGTTCTAGCCAAGGACGCCTACCGATGATGACCTAGAAAAAGGCTTTCAGTTTCCAAGTTTCTTGGGCTCTAGGAGCTTTCATTTGTCATTTCGCCCAATACTTTGTCACTCTACGTACTTTGTAGGTTTGGTTCTCGCCAAGCCGTCCCAAAATAAACTTATTTGCCATTACGTTTTGTCTGTTGATGTTGTGTAGTGGAGTCAAAATATGTTATTTCTGACGAATGAGCCCGCGAAGAAGGCAGAAATAATATTTTGACGGCACGAGATACAACAGGGCCTGGGTATTAGGCCGGGTGCACCATGGGTAGCCATATCGGGGGTATATAAGGCTGCGTATATCGTATATTAGGAGCAGCCTATTCTCGATTACATTGTGAAGTCCGGTAGGAAGGGCTTTGAGCTTGAGCCTTGGTTCCTACACAGATTTCCTGCCCGCACTTTTTCCCTTCGGGGTTTTTTTGGGCAGGTTTTTCTGGCCTCCGTCTGACCGCACTTGTTTCAGTTGTAAGCGGTAGCTCAGCTCTGCTAGTTTTCAACTTTTTTCCCGTTTCTCATCTTATGTGCTTGTACACTAGTTATCTCAGTTTTGCACCTGCTCCTTTACTTGATATATTTAGTTTCCATGTATGCTTAGGTCAGCTGTCCCGGAACCGCTCTTTAGGGAGGCGACGTAAGTCTCGTTTGACGCAGTTAGGTTGCAGGCAATGTTACAGACCTCTAGCCAGGGTCGTTATTCATTGTTTACCCTCAATGTCCCGCCCTAGCCTTTTATGGCAGTCTTACTGGTTATTGGGCTACGTGCCTTGTTGGGTACATTAGTGGAGATAATTCCCAGTTTTCCTGGCACTCAGCCTCTGTGCTCCTGAAGTGTTCCCGGTCCCAGTTATATGTTGATCACAGTTTTATTAAATTTCCCCGGCCTAACTGGCACTAAGCCTGTGTGCTTATTTGGGGGATTCAGGTCGAGATCGACCAGTTGTAGCAGTTTTTTCTTTTTGCTTAGCCTCTGTGCTCCTACCGTGTTCCTCATGCCAGTTATGCGTTGTCTGAGTTTTATTAATTAGTTTCTCCAGCCTAACTGGCAGCCTGACTGGCACTAAGCCTGTGTGCTTATTTGGGGGATTCAGGTCGAGATCGACCAGTTGTAGCAGTTTTTTCTTTTTGCTTAGCCTCTGTGCTCCTACCGTGTCCCTCGTGCCAGTTATGCGTTGTCTGAGTTTTATTAATTAGTTTCTCCAGCCTAACTGGCACTAAGCCTGTGTGCTTATTTGGGGGATTCAGGTCGAGATCGACCAGTTGTAGCAGTTTTTCTTTTTGCTTAGCCTCTGTGCTCGTACCGTGTTCCTCGTGCCAGTTATGCGTTGTCTGAGTTTTATTAATTAGTTTCCCCAGCCTAACTGGCAGCCTAACTGGCACTAAGCCTGTGTGCTTATTTGGGGATTCAGGTCGAGATCGACCAGTTGTGAGGAGTTTTTTTCTTTTGTTTAGCCTCTGTGCTACTACCGTGTTCCGTGTGCCAGTTATGCGTTGTCTGAGTTTTATTAATTAGTTTCCCCAGAATGACTGGCAGCCTACCTGGCACTAAGCCTGCCTGCTTAAATGGGAGATTCAGGTCAAGAGCGACCATTTGTCGCACGAGTTTTATCTTTTTGTGAAAGCTAGTTTACAAGTGTTGTACATTAGGTATTCACCAGTATTCACCTATTATTGTATTTACATAAATACTTTGTAGGGTTGGTTCTCGCCAAGCCGTCCCAAAATAAACTTATTTGCCATTACGTTTTGTCTGTTGATGTTGTGTAGTGGAGTCAAAATATGGTGAATTAGATGACCCTGTTTGAGACTCACTATACTGGTGAAACCTTAAAACCAACTTCCTGTTGTTCAGTGGCACGTAACCTTTTAGGCTAAAAAAGTAAA
>CALNXK010000153.1:10000-32500 GCA_942486035.1 Porites lobata
ATTTTTAAGAAAATGCTTTTTTCGTGAGAAGGACTCTTAAACGCTGACAAACGTCAACAAACAGCGAAAACTATAATTTCTATATGTTTGCTTTGCTCGAAATCGCGCGCATTTACAAGGCCCTAAAGCGTTTTGCTGACTTGCAAGGCCCCATCTGTTATAACGATGCCCAAAATAAAGGGATGAATCTCATAGTTTATTGGATATAATCCGTGTAAACCCTTACCAAACCATATGTATTTTGAAACTGATTTTAAAGTGTTTAAAATGTATTTTCAGTATTTGAATACTATTTTCCTGTATTTTAATCCTATTTGACAAAAAAATTTAAATTTTCGCCCCTGTTTGGAATATATCTTAAGTGTAGTTAAATTATATTTCATCAAAAGGAAAACCTCTCTCATCAATTTACAATGTATTTTGTTTAATAAATATGATTAAAATAGGGTATTTCAAATGTATTTTGGGCATAGAACCACTAACACTGTTACAAACAGAGTTCAAATAGACTATTTGAAATATGTTTTAAGGGCTTAAATGCGACTGTTTTTTAAATACTTTTAAATAGGGTGCTTTAACACTGTTTTGAGTTGCATCTACAATGTATTTTGAGGCGCATCCACTCACAAAGTTACAAACATAATTCAAATAGAATATTTAAAATATGTTTTGAGAGCCTAAATGCTGACCGTATCTTAAATACTTTTAAATAGGGTACTTTAACACTGTTTTGAGTTGTATCGAAAATGTATTTTGAGACACATCCACTCACAAAGTTACAAACAGAGTTCAAATAGACTATTTGAAATATGTTTTAAGTCCTTAACTACTGACCGCATTTCAAATACTTTTAAATAGGGTACTTAAACACTGTTTTGAGGTCTATTTGAATTGTATTTTGGGCACACAACACTCTGACTATAAAAACAGATTGTACATAAAATATTTAAAGTCTGCTGAAAGACATCAAATGCTGACCTTATTTTAAATACTTTAAAATAGGGTACTTATTACTTATTATTATTGAGGTGCAATATTGTAATGTATTTTGGGATACTTATACTCAGACTATAAAAGTAACAATTGCACAAAGTTAATTTTTAAGGATTCATCGTGTCACGAGTTCATAAATGACTCAAAACAAGCTGTCATATTGTGGACCGGATTCTTCTCTCAATAAAGCTCGAGGCGGAGCCAAAAATTAAATCTCCCAGCAAATCAAAAAGAAATTGAAAAAAGAGAAGAAAATTAGGAATAGATTTTAGCTTTGACTGACAACACGTAACTGTGACAGTGTGCCGATAAAGGATCAATCCGCGTTCCTCAATGTTCATTACCTGCAAACTCTCTGCGAAAATCTCCGCCTAGATTTTAGCCGTGATTCAATTAATGCAGCTACGGGACATTCCATAAGTTTTTTTAAAAGAAAATTCTTAAAATCACATTTTAATTTTCATGTAGAAATTTTTCGCAAACAGCCGAAGCCGCGGGCCGAGAACCGGATGCACGCGGTCAATTGAGATTTGTCTAAAATAAGTCCTTGAAATTTCATAATAATTAAAACAAACTATATCCAAGCTAAGATCTCACCTCGTATATATTGCACTAAGAAACAACGCTCAGATCTGAATAAACTCCGACATATGGTTATCTTTCTCTCATAGACTATTCCGCACATGCATGGCATATTATTTTTGAGATGTCACGCGCGACTGAAATCACGACTTCGCGCCGCGGTGATGTGACAAATGCACGTGATAAGCAAACCGTCCTTTGTCCTTTGCTCATTTCAAATTATTGAACCGGCGGTTGCTCCCGGGCGGTTGCTGTGAGCTTAAATGCGCTTGATTTTACTGTTTGGTACGATCTTACAAAAGTACACTCCAACTCTGCGGATTGTCGGAACACGTAGATGTTGCTTTTATCACGAATCAAAAATGTTTATGACTCCTCAGCGACTGTTATGTACTTTGAAAGGTTCTGGTTCAGGAGAAGAGTCCAACAGTCTAATTGTAGGTATTAAATATACAATGTTACTAAGACGCTTAGATATACGCCATATGAGAAACAAATGAAGGGTAGTAAACATTTATATAGTCGCGCCCGTATGGCAATTTTACTTTTTACAGGATTCCTTGCAGAGACTCGCTGTTTTGTATAAATGATCTCAGTCACTTGATGTCACGTCACCGGCCTCTTTCATTCTCGCGTAAATTTATTCGTATGCTGTTCTTTATCAGCCACTAATTAATGTTCAGGCGTAGCCTGCATTAAGCTTCTGATGATATTTGAGTAAAGCCGTGAATATAATAAACAATGTAAGTTACATGCATGTAGATTAATATTTACCGGTAACGTCAGTAACGTTATACCCTTTTGAAGCCAAAGGTTGATAGCCTGTGTACATACCCCCCCCACCCCTCCCCTCCGAGTTTTATTGAGGGAAGGGGTCTGTACACAGGCTAAAGATTGATTTGAGCATTTCTGAAAAATTCCATAAGAATTTCCCGAGAATTCTTAGGGAAATCAACGTAAAGTAATCGGCTAAGAGATAATTCTCTTGAAGTCCTAGCCTAGGACTGTGTGGAGAAATTTCGCCGAGGTAAATCTTGCTTTTTCAGGGTAATTTTCGACGGTTTTGTATTCATTTTATTTCATGAATTTAAATGGTATTTCCATCCTGTTTTTGTGCTATTTTTATGCTCTTTCGACCGAAGGCTAAGGCTATGTTCTTACAATTTTATACTGTTTTTGCATTTTTGCATCCTATTTTTGATGTATTTAATTCATAATATATGTGTGCTATTGCTTTTCTTCTTCTGTGGTATTTTAATACTGTTTTCAAAGTATTTTTATTGTATTTGCAAATACGAGTATTTTACTAAATTTCGAAACCGATTAAACAGCTATTAAAATATATTTTGAAGCATAACATTTTAATAGCGTTTTAAACAGGTTAAAACACCTTTAAAATCAGTCGAAAAATATATCAAAAATATATTTTTGTACCTATTTTAAACCTGTTTTTTTCAAAATACGTTTAAAATTGACATTAAAAATAGTTTTAAAATAGTATAGTAAATTAAAATATGTTTTTGAAACTGTTTTTATCCTGTTTTTATTCCGATTTATAAGGTATTTAAAAACTGTTTTTGACCTGTTTTGAGCCTTGCAAAGGCCCTGGAATTTTTTATATATTTTAAAAGCATTTTAAAATACTTTAAAAATTCTTTTTTAATAGCGTTTTAAACAGGTTAAAACACCTTTAAAAGCAGTCGAAAAATACATTAAAAATACACTTTTTACCCTATTTAAAACCTATTTCACAAAACAGGTTAAAAACAGTTTTCAAAAATAGCTTAAAAATACATTCAAAACAGTGTTGGATTTGGTAAGGGAAGTTTGCTTATCATTTTCGCATAAATTATGACCTAAATTTGGAAACCGCTGAATTTCTCGAATTGGGTCTTTGCGATTTTGGTGAAACTCTCTTCAGCGCAAGGCACTAATGCGCACTATGTGTAGCCGAGAGATTTTCACGAAAAAATGCCGGCAACAGCAGATTTTCGACTCAGACCTCAAAGGGGCGTGGCATTATAACCACGTGACGTTTACTCCGATCGCCAAAAATTTTATGTTATATTGTAGATTGATCTATATGTTATCCATTCTATGTGTTAGACTTACGATAAAAGTAAAGGTGTGGATACCAGAGAGCTTCAAAGTAGGATGGTACGCCCCCCAAAAAACTGGGTCGAGTCACCTTAATAAGAGTATATGACATTTTTTCTGCTTTAAAGCTTTCCTAATAATCTTTCTCCTCTGATCTGGTGCCTTTAAATTGATTACCACCGTTTTCCTTGATACGCGACTTTTCAAATCGAAACACCCGCTGAAACGTTTCCAAAATTTCCGTCAATCATACACGTCATACCATATATGGAAGTGTACGTGCTTCATAGTCTGCCGTGCTTCAATGACGTGATAAACTGTTTTTCTTCTTTTTCAAATATAAGACATGCAATATGTACCTTTCTTCGTGTAAAGCCCATTTTCTTCAATAGCTTAGCGATCGTGGACACGTGAATTGTCTTTCCCAGTGCGAATTGTATCCATTCCTGTATTTCATCCTCGTAAATCTCTGGATATTGCTGGATTACCCTTCTTATGAATAACACGTCCTGTGCTAAGTCCAGGTGAGAAAAACAATGGTTATGTATTCGTTTGATACAATTAGGCTCATTTAGAGAAGTGATTACAAAAACCTCAGTTCAAATCGTAAGCTTACTTACCTTCCAACTTTCTCACTCTACCCGGCCGTGATTGATAATGAACTGTTTTTGTGTTCTGGTAAAGATTTCGAATCGTTTTTACAAACGTCTTCCCTACGTGAAGTAGTCTAGCAACACGTTCGACAGTAAATCCCTGAACGAGTAAATACACTCCTCGCCAACGCAAATTTAACGAATAACTTGCCACCATGTTTACATGTAACTTCCGGCCCAGCCGCCGTATTTTAAATTTTCATGCCCAGTCCAACACTTCCATATATGGTATGACGAGTATGATTGACGGAAATTTTGGAAACGTTTCAGCGGGTGTTTTGATTTGGAAAGTCGCGTATCAAGGAAAACGGTGGTAAAGGTCTCCAGTTACAAGAGCAAGTTTTCTTCAACAAAGGAAACTTCAGGGGCACCCAACGACTGTTTTCTGTAAAATATCTGTTCGGAGAACTGCACATATTGCTTAGTATTTTCTTTTACTTCAGGGCGGCAAACAATTTCTAGATGACCGTTTCATTCACTTACAATTTTCGAAGCTTATCTAACTTATAAATTCCCCACGAAGTTTAATTTTCACATTTTACTTCCCAAGTTCCGATCGGCTATTTTTCGTAGAAAAAAGAGACCTAAAATGTTCGAATTAAAAAATGTGGTAGTGTTAAGAATCAGAAAATGTCTCACTTTCGTAATACGTCAAATTTCATCTAAGATTTTCGGAAAAATTATACTGAAGCCCTTGTGATTTCGAGAAGACTCAAGTTCCCCTAGGATGACCGAACAGATACTAATTTATAGCGCCGCTTAGAATGCATTTTAATAGATTTAAAAGTACTCTGGATAGCCTAAAAAGTGTTTTCAATGTATTTAGGAGAAACCATCGTCGGGTGCCCCTGAAACTTCCCCCGCCGTTAAATTAGGTAAAGGATCGAAGCTCCATTATGTTACGAGCCTCATTATGTTATGAGCTCCATTATCCGTCTTATACGTGCTACTTGACTCACAATTTTGTTATCTCGCGAGAATGAAGTTGCCTCTAAACATAAATGTCTCACCACAGTATTTTTCAGCAGGTATATTTTGAAAAATTAGGTTCACGTTCTACATTATGTAACGTCTGCTACAGCAAAAATAAAAACCGCGAAGACGATGCACTCTGTGTTTGACTGACTCCAGATCGTAATAGCCGAGGAGACTACTCAACACAGTTTTATATGGGGATCAGACTTCGCCCCAAGGACTAACCACTTAACCCTGCACTTACAATTTTTGACAGAAAAGATACCCTTTTGTATACCTTCTATTGGTTGTATTTAAACTAGAGACGGATTATTCGTTGGAAAGTTCGTGTCGGGCAGATAATCGTCTTATATGATTGCACTTATAAGCCTTCCTCTTCACTTATGGGCCCATATCCTGGCTGTAAACGAAAAAAATACATCCGAATATAATCCCCACCGGGTATAATAAGCTCCCCTCTTGCTTGAACTGAATTGATTAGAATTCGATTTTTAATGACGTTTTGAAGCCTTAATTAACGACCAGTAAATTCACAAACATCTATTTTGATCAGCAATGCTACAGCTTATTTCGAAGCGCTTATTCTATGACATCAATAAGTCCCCTCGGATATTAAAAGCCCGTCCGTTTATACCCCTGGTAAAAACCCCTTAAGAAGATGTATAATCCCTCAGCTTATAAGCGACAGTTTATGGTAATAGTTTAAAGGAGCTGTGTCACGAAATTCAGCTAAATTACGAAATTACAAAATGCCCGTTAAATTAAGAGAAACATAAAAATAACGGCTTAAAACTTTAAAGGCAGGTTAAAATATCATAACAGAAACAACAGATGCCACAGATGGGCAAAACTGAAGAAGATTGAAACGGATTGAAATTAGGGTTTTTGAAAACTGTTCAGCCTAACAGTTTTTCAAAGTTGGTCCCTGCTGCTTGCAACTTCAAAAATAATGCTCAGGAGACATATTTGTTTGTCATGGATCTCTGATTTTGTCATTTACATGTAATTTCTTTGCTTACTTTAAGTTCCATAGCGATTGAGGGCGAGTAATTGGCAAAATTAAACAAAATGAACTGAACTGCCGTGACACAGCCCCTTTAATACTAAAGGCGATCCGTTAAGAATGAGCCACATTTAACACGACTGGAAATAACTCGACGTCTGTGGATTCATGGCCGAAAAAAAACTTTTTGCTAAGCTTTTGTTTGTTCTTGTTTTATTTTGTTCTTGTTTTTTTTTTTTTTTTTTTTTTTTTGTGCGAACAATCATCTTAATAACGTCATACCTCTTACACGTATCTAGCAACAACAGGAAGTCTTCTTGTCGTTTTCATGAGGCGTTTAATTAATGAATTTTAATATAATTTTCATTTCAGTGGCTGTAAAATTACCAAATTTGAAAGTGTTACGTCTTAAATGTGCGACGATATAGCTCCGTAAAGTTGCAAAATCTACTGACGTTTGTACGTGATAGGGTTGGTGTCGGGGGGGAGGGACCAAGACTGTCCCCTACCCCCCACCATACAAACGTTTGTAAAATTTCCCGACTTTGAGGCCCAGCTATATCTTCGTTGGTTTTCAACAAATCACTTTCAAACTTGGCAAATTTTCTAATTTCAAGGCATTTTTTTTCTGATGGTGAAAAAAAAAAAAAAGTGGAATGGTCTATCCTGAAAGAGGAACCCTTTTAAGCAGAGCCTCCCCATATAGGTCATTATAGTGAGCCCGCAAAAAAAAAAAAACCCTCCCCGCCTCTCAAGGTATATATAAGAACGGGAATTTAAAAATAGCCCACTAACATTAGACACGTTGAGGCTTGTTTAGCTGGAGTTTAATGGAGCCGCTACTTTTTCTGATATAACAACATAACGTAGCCAACTTGGACTGAAGGCAAAGTATTATTTTTGGCGCACTATAGAGGAAAGGCATCGGGTACCGTTAGAAACGCAAAGTCGTGATAGCATGCATAAAACTTTGTTGCTTTTGTAACAATTTATGTTCTGTAATATATTTTTGGAATGTTAATCTTTTGACCCTGTTTCAGTACTCTGAAGCTGGCTTATAAACAGAGAATAAGAAGATGCAAAAAATTGCCATAAAAGGAAAAACAAACAAACAATATACAGCAAAAGAGGTTTTACTTAAAATATTTGCTACAAAATGAATGGTCACGTTGCAGTGATTTCAAAAAACGCTGTGTTCTCGTTCTATTCTCACCGCCATGGTTCAGTATTTCGCTGTTTTCCTGATTCTCTCTTTTTTTGGCAGCTCTGTGGGAACAACCACCTCACCTCAGCAACGAAACGATTCAAAGTTAAAAGACTTATGCCAGGTAAGAAATGCATAGAGGTATAAAAAAGGAGAATTGCGCCGTAGATTAGGTACACCCAGAAACTGTTTTATTATATACATACTGAGAAATACTCACTAAAAAGCTATGTCGTAATTTTTCGTACGCAAATTAGTTCTAGCCAATCAGAGGAGCGAACGATGGTTTTCACACGTGAAAAAAAATGATACGTCCAATCAGAATCGCGAACGATGTTTTTTCACGTGTGAGAAAAATGATACGTCCAATCAGAAGCCACAGAGGTGTATGAGTTTCGCGCCAAAATTCCCGCCTTTTATTGCAGCTTGCAGCGCCGCTTCGCACACATTCAACGAGAAAAGTTTTACTCAAAGAGTTTTTCTCGCTAAAAAAGTGAAAAACATTTCGGAAATGGAGTGGAATAGTTTCGTTTGTTTCACCGTCGATAAAGAAAACGGTAGAGAGCCGGCGAAACAACAGCGGAAAGGGAAAAACAGAACGAGACGTAAGCTTTTGTTGTGCTTTTTGTCGGAGCTACTTTGCCTTTCATTTAAGCTTAAGCTTATATTGAAACCGGTCATTTTACTTAAATTCACTCATTTTCAATTGTGCATTGAGAACAAACAGTTAAGATTACTTACAGTTCTTGGATTACCTCATATCCTTACCATCATTTAGGTTTTTAACAAACGTTTTTACTCAAAAGCTGATACTTCGTTTTCGTTGTCATTTTGCGGTAAGTGTGTAGCGGCAAAATTTAGCATTTTTGAAAGATTTAAAATAAAAAGGCCGCGAAAATGATGAATGTCTCAGTATGTGTATAATAAACACAATACCACATGGAAAGTGCTTTGTACAGTATTTATGCACTCGTTGTTTTTGTATCAGAAATCTTACTCGTTCGCTGCGCTCACTCGTTCGATTTCTGACACGTCAACAACTCGTGCGTAAATACCGTACGCCAGCACTTTCCATGAAGTATTCTCTATTTACTAGTCTCACGTCGTTATGATCATTTACTAATTAGTACCCGTTACAAGTGTATGGCAGTTTATTTAAAAGTCCTCGCTTCAGCATGATCTTTTCTCGAAAACCTGATGCCTGTCCATTGTTAACTGTTAATTTTCTCTGATTCTATCCAAGCCCATTCGAGACGAGAAAACGCTTTAACTTTAACAGTAGCTAAAAACCTAGGCTTATGGTTTGATGAGCAGCTCACTATGTCAACTCATATTAGCAAGTTTTGTGGTGTTGCCTTTTACCATTTGCATAATATTAAACGCATTCGCAAGTATTTGTCTCGAGAATCAACGGAAATGCTTGTCCATGCATTTATTACATCTCGTGTTGATTATGGTAACAGTCTTTTGTATGGGCTGCCCAACAACCAGCTTAACAAATTGCAGAGAGTTTTGAATGCCTCAGCCAGGCTAGTTTGTAATGCCCCTAAGTTTTGCCACATCTCACCCCTTCTTCGTGGTCTGCATTGGCTTCCTGTTAAAGCCCGGATACAATTTAAGATACTGCTTATTACGTTCAAAGCAATTCACGGCCTTGCTCCTAAATATCTACGCGATTTACTAACATTTAAATCGTCCTTATATAACCTTAGATCTTCAGGCAGTATTTTACAAAGACGTTAGGTGATAGAGCCTCTATGGTAGCAGCGCCACGGCTCTGGAACTCTCTTCCAAAGAACTTCGTACGATTACTAATGTGAACAGTTTTATGGCGCATATTAAGACTTATCTTTTTAGAACTTTATATTGGTGAGCAATTTTATATTCAGTTCTTACTTACATGCATATATATTCTTTTTACTTTTTATTTTTAAATGCATTATCTTTTATTAAATTCTTGTAAAGTAATGCAGTTGTAATGCGCATCTGATCATTCTCGTGTTACTCGTGTTAAGCTGTGCACAATAAGTTCATAAATTATTATTATTATTAAATAGGATTATGACGTCCAAGGTCCATTCCGTGCCTCGAAAACAAGGGAGACGGCTGGCGTGTACAGACTTTGTTCATTTTGATGGGGAATCATTGTTTTCGAGGGAGTTACGGGCGTGTATGAACGTACTAGTTATCGCTTCAATTCCAGATGAGAAGGAAAGAGAAATAATTATGCAAATTCTTTTTCGTTGCTGTTCTTAATCTAAGTAATGGTGACATTCATAATTTCTTGGAGACAAGGTCTGAAGACTGGTGTGGATTTTAAACTCTGAAAACGAGTGTAAAAAATAACGTGTTTTGGTCTGTTATAGAGTCAGGATTTGGGGAACCGGGAGGCACATTCCCACCGAAAATTCCCAGGAGTACATCCCCCCCCTCCCCGAGTCATTTACAATCGTCTCTGCTAATTACGAGTCATCTTTACTTTCAGCGATCTATGCTGGGTTTCCCTGGTATTCCAGGATCAAATGGGATACCGGGAGTGCCGGGCGTCCCGGGGCCACATGGACCCCAGGGAAGAGAAGGTGTAAAAGGACAAATTGGTGATAAAGGATCACATGGAATGCCAGGTCCAAGAGGAGACAGAGGGCGCGAAGGACCCCCTGGGAAGAGTGGACCCCGAGGAATTCAGGGAATGAAAGGTGAACAGGGACTTCTGGGAATTAAAGGAGAGAGAGGCATTGCGGGAATGAAAGGAGAGCAAGGAGCCGTGGGAATGAAAGGAGAGCGAGGCATTGCGGGAATGAAAGGAGTGCGCGGAGCTGTGGGAATGAAAGGAGAGCGAGGCATTGTGGGAATGAAAGGAGTGCGCGGAGCTGTGGGAATGAAAGGAGAGCGAGGCATTGCGGGAATGAAAGGAAGAATAGGAGACAAAGGAGAGAAAGGAGAAAGCGCCAAAGCCAGTCAAGCAAGTGTAGTACCACAAACCAACTGGAAACAATGTGTGTGGAAATCAGGCATCAGTACTGATAACGGAAAGATTAAGGTAATTAGAATAAGATCATAACAAACTCTAAAGGAAAGTAATTCCTCTCTAAATCAAAATATTTCAAAGAAGAACGTCTCCCTTCTCACTCACCATTTGCCAACACATTACATAAATAACTAAGTTTCATTTCTCTCTACTTTGTTTTTTTTTGTACGAAAAAAGGAAAGCCATCTTGGGTGATAAAATGATTCCTGGCCATATGGTTAAGGATAACGAAAATTGAAGCTATTACAGAGTTTTCAAAAATTAGAAAGTAATCTTGACTGGAGTTGTTAGTATTAATCATTACACACGGTTGCTCGCCTTACTACAATATGTTTGATTTGTTTGATTTTTATTCCAGGAATGTGCGTTTAACAAACTGCAGTCTCATTCAGCGCTCAGAGTCTCATTCCAGGGAAACATGAGGGTCGAAGGTACTAGTTCTAAGTGTAATCGCTGGTATTTCAAGTTCAATGGAAATGAATGCAGTGGACCAATGACGATTGAGGCTGTTGTTTACAACTACTGGCCATCTGGGAACCCTAATCTGCTACATCATCGGTCATTTGAGGGATACTGTGAAAACATCCCACAAGGCGCTGTTAGAGTGGAATTATGGGTAGGAAAGTGTACTGGCGTGACCCTGGGTGATGCTCACACTGGGTGGAATTCAGTGTCCCGGATAATGATTGAAGAAGTATCTAGGCCCCAGTCCTAATAAGGGGAGTCCTTAACTTTGGCGCCGTTTTAATTTCCTCAGAATAGCATTCTACAAATATAGACTGTAAAACGCAAGGAAGTTTGGTTATTTTGTTTTAGCCCTATTGTGAACTACTTCCGTCTTATATCAGATTGTCAATAGTAAACTCTAATAACAGTATCATGATTTTGTATTGTTATGTCGTCATGTTAGTCCTGTGCAGCAGCTCTTTGTTTTGTCACGAAGTGCTTCTCTAGCTTGATTGTGGGGAGGCACCTTTCGTGACCACACAATAACCGGCTGAGCCCGTAGGGGATTGGTCTCCGATGCAGCCTGTCTAGTCATGTATCGCTACTTCTCGTTGCTTGACGAGACAAAATGGCCGTGATTAAGAGCGATTGATTGGCGATACTTTTTGTAGATGAAATGTTATGGATGCAAAATGTATCACTACAGCTTTAGGGGAACTCATTCTTTCTCGGGTTACCATGTATACCATCAGATTGTCGGTCGTTTCCTAGGTCTATAATATGTAGTCAAAGTAGAGGTCGTGAAATAATCTTTCATCTCAACGACAAAAAAAAATCTGCGGAAGAGGTAACCGTCGCATTTACAATATTTTCGCCTGGAAAATCTTTAATCCAATCCGAAAGTGAAAACGATTTAATTAAATCGTGCTTAAGTAAATCAAACGGCACGATTCCTTTTGTAGCCAAACCGCTTCGAGGCAAGATCATTATTAAAAGCGGATTAGATTTCGAGGATTAAAATCGCACCTTGTAAAATTTATATCAACTAGCTAGGAAGATGAATACGATGATAGAATAACTTGATAATCTCTAGCATACGTGGCAAACGTTCAAAAGGTAGCGGGAGAAGGGAATGTAAGAGCGAGACCACGCGCGAGGGAGAAGCGAGAAGAGGAACACGTTCTCCTTCCTCATTCCTCGCGCGCCCTTCCCGCTTCTCACGCACCCAAAATCTCCTTTTCCTTCCCTTTGGAACGCCTGGCACGCAGGCTAGATTATCTCTCAAACAGTGGGAAAATGGAATGTTTTTATTCGTAACGTTGAGATTCTTGTCAAACCTTCGCATTACCTTAATTAATAGCATCTTTGTTTTATTTCTTGCATGTCAGTTTAGTTTGCTTCAATCTTTCATTCATTACTGAATTATTTAAAGCTTTTAATCATTGTTTCAATAAAAGACAGTGTCTTACAGTATGTACAAATCTTGTCCATTATTTTTCTTAAAAAACAAGATCGAAGCCCTTATGTCCGCTCCTTAACAGAGAGATTCCCGCTAAGTCTCACAATATCGATCTATCCAATGCAACTATCGTAAAATTCCGAAAATAAGCCACTCCATGTATAAGCCCCTCCAAATATAAGCCCCCAAAACTCGTAACACAAAAAAAAACCCTCCGCTAAATCGCCCCTCCAGATATAAGCCCCCCGGGGACTTATACTTGGAAATTGCCCTCAAATACAAAGGAACTAACTATAAGGCTAGCCCAATCGATTTTGAAACGCAAATTTGCCTCCGTAGATAAGCCCCTCCAAAAATAAGCCCCTCAAAAAGGGCCTTTGAAAAACATAAGCCCCGGGACTTATTTTCGGAATTTTACGGTATTTGCAGCCTTGCCTGTACGAAGGCATTTATGAAGAAAGAAGTAACTTGAAGTTCCCAGAGTTTCTTAACTTAGAAAATTATCATTATTAATTATTCCAAAGTTTAACTATTTTATCCTTTTCTGTGTTTTTTTATGGTTTCCTTGAAAATACTGACACTTTTGTCTTAGCCTGATAGCAACTGATCACCCTTGGAGAGTTATCTTTTCTAGCATCCTAACCGAAAAAAACGTTTCCTCGATGTTTCAGCCGAAGGTGAACTAATAAAAGGTTAGAATAGCCCCCCCCCAAAAAAACAAACAAACAAAAAAAGGCACCTATAATAATAATAATAATAATAATAATAATTCATTCCCTTGGAGAGTTATCTTTTCTACAGCATCCTAACCGATAAAAAAAGGCTCCTATAATAAAAAGTACAAACGTAAAACAAGTGTCGACCCTGCACCATCCCATAGGAACTCCATTGATTTTGTATTTGGGTCAGAAGATACTAAGACGTTGGCGAACAGGACGTTATCGAAGCGAATCATGAGGCCAAACTTTTCATGAGCCGAACCTGGTACATTGAATAAAGTACTTGAAAAGATCGGCTTCATGAATCAATTAGGAACGCCACAGGTAGCCCAAGCTTACTATGAGAACAACATTATCCTACTTAGCTAATTAATTATTCATACGACAACAGTTATAAGACGTTGTATGAAAATTATCCGATTTCTCCATAATTGAGCGAAACGTACATTAAATTTTTCCTTTTAGTAGTTTGTTACATTTATTTGTGTGTTGACTGCGTTTCAGGCCTTTTAGGATGCCAAGAACCCTAAAACAACACTACCCATCAAGCTAATTAATTATTCATACAGCAAGAAAATTATAAGACGTTGTATAGAGAAATATTCTTCGCTCACTAAATTAGCAAAACGTACATCGAATATCGCTTTGAAGCTTACCGTTAGCGTCTCCTTGTTTTTCTTTGTATTCTGACTGCATTTCAGACCTCCTAGGCACTGTTTAATGCCTTTTTTTGAGCGACAGTTTTTCACCCAGGTGACAGTAGAGAAAAGAGAAGAGAAGGTTGGCAAACCTCTCTTGACCGGCTCTCGCTCTCGATAAATTCCGTAACATTTGCGACATGAAGACAATTCCTCTAGAAACAGATGTCCTGATAAATGCCGCACATTTTCCATCATTCACATCGCCAAAATTCCCATTTCGAAGGTGGACAATACACGGCCGTGGCTAGGCGAGTCGAGAGCAGACCCGCAACGGACTCCAACCGTCAAGTCGACAATTTCAAACCGACGCGGGCTGGCAGGGTCAAATCGTTCAACCGTCAAAGGACAATTGGAGCATTTAGCCTACTGGGCACAGTAACTGATGCTTCATTTCTCTCATTGCACTCCGGAGTCACGCAGTTATGCATCTTACCTTTCTGTCATGATTAATACAGTAGTATCGTCAACAAATCCAACCAATAAGAAAAATAGCTATTACAATTTGAATTCACTTTCAGAAATAGTTTGCTTGCGCTGTAAGCAGCTGATGTATAATTTGCTCTTAAAATCGGTTTTGCTAATTTGGCAGAATTACCGAGGGAACATTGAATGAAATATTTTATTTACATATTTCCTGTCCGTAAAAAACACTCCCAGTAGATAAGAGCACCTGAGAAGTTCCTGTCCCAGACCAAGGAAATTAAATGTCGTCGCCTGGCGTGGTAAGTGTTTCCTTGTAGGTGTTTGCACGTAGCTAGAAATGTGACATGTCACATTGGTTGCATCTTATAGATAGTAAGCTTGGGCTACCTGAGGGAACGCCTGGTTCAATTTGACACAGCTCAGCCGTTTTTTTCGCCAAGCCTGGCTGGGAATTTCGCCTTTGGAGCGACTTTGGAACGGCTTTGAATCAGACGCAGAACTTTTATGTATCGAACCTAAAGCATAAATTATTTTACGTATTTTGTAAGCACTTTGACCGAAATGAGCATTTTTAGCCTTTTGAACTAAGTTCAGCCGAAATTAAGGTCGGCGTGTTTGAAATCAATTCAGCTGGTCTAAGTAATTGGGTCGGCCTCAATTCGAATTAGGTTCGGCTCATGAAAAGTTCGGCGTCTGAACCGGGCCTAAGACGGTCCCTTTAGTCGCATCCGACTGTGTCTGTGCGCCGTTAACTGTATTGTAGCAGTGTTTAATTAATTTTGTTAGATGTATCATGTATAAACTCACAATACTTTCTACACTACAAACAGAACTCGGGGGAGGGGGGTACTTCCTTATAAGAGGCTGATGGGGATGTGACGCTGGATGGGGTCGCATTTTCACAACTGGATTGGCTACAATGAGGTCGCATTTTCAATATATTTACTAGAATGGGTTCGCACATTTTCGGATTTTTTGGGGTAAAACGTCTTCACAATAACGGGTAGCAAACGCACCATGATGTTTGTACTGCAGGTGAAAATTAAAGTGTTCTTCATTCGGTTAAAAAAAAAAAAAAAAGAGAAAAAGAAAAAAAGAAAATGGGTCAGTTCATAAAAATAGAAAGTGGCTAAGTCGGGATCTCAAAAAAATACATATTTGCCCAAAAGTGACCAAGATGGGGTCTATAATTGGTCACAAAATAGACTATAATGAGGTAGGGGTTCTGAGAGGCCAGTAGCACATACCCAGCAAAAATTTACCCAAGTACCCTCCCTCCGGGAAACAGAACCTTAAATGTATCATTCGTTATAATATTGAATGTTGCAGAAAGTACATTGGTCAAATATATACAGATAGTCTTGTCCATGATGAAAAAGTTCTTAAATTACTGGTTGACACTATTGGTCAGGTAAAGAGTTCAGTGACTTTTTGGTTATGATCCATTTCAGTAATAAACGGTGAAATTTATGCAAGCAAAAATTAACAAGACGTGTACTGAAAATGGGTTATGTCACGCTATTTTCTATCGCTTGTCTTTGCATCAATTGAATTCTAAAAATAATGGTCCAGGTTTGTTATTTCAGACTATATTCTGTTTCCTGTCGTCTGTTTCTAGGAACGGCAAGGATGTACGTGGATTGAAACTTAGTTTCGATGCCATTCCAGCAAAAATCACTAGAGAAGTATTCTCGTTAGTGCTCTCTGATGAAATTTGTTTGATTTATATTTTCTTCAAAGCTAAAGGAACATTTTTGTGCATAGGTAAAAGTACTAAGTAACGACTTCAGCACAGAATTGGCCTAAAACAGTAATAACCCGATGACCATGACGTAGCCCCTTTAATAAATAGACAAAATGTGGCATATCAATGGGATGTAAAATGACTCAACCCTTTTAATAAGTCATAAGACTGACCAACGTGAACTTTCTCCTAACAATATCAGCATAATCAAGGGAAATGGTTATGAAAGTTGATAAAATTATCACCAAAAACAGTGTGGAGAATTTGTATGTAGATATTTGGGCTTAAAGGTTAATTTTCATCGTAACAAAGACGTAACTTACTATTTAGAACAGTTATGGCTTCTTTGCTTGTACATGTATAACTGCTACAGTTTGCGTTTCGTTTTTACCGTTATTTAATGGCTCTATAACTGATCGATGTATCCAATCCATTTACCAAGAGTCTTTTAAGTGTACAGAAACTGGCTAAGCAGCAGTAACAATTTTGTTTCGAATCATCAAATCTTTCGTTGTGAAAACGTCGTGAAACAAACCATGTGCGTAATTATCTGTAACGCTTTGGTGAGAGTTTCTGGACGTATGGTAAGATTTTCAGAGCTCCTACAACTTTTCAATTTCCACCCCGACAGTGATTTTGTTTTTCTCTTGCGTAGGTTCAGTTTACTGACAAGGTGAAGTTTTAGTAAGCCATGATAAGATTGTGACTTGTTGTGTTCATCAAGAACGAGCTGACGTGTGCAAGTCTGAGTCCCCATTAAAGTTGTGTGTTTCAGAAAGAAGGACGGCGGAAACGCCTTCAGTTGTCGAACAAAATCTTTATAAATATAACAAAAACTGAGAAACACTGTTAGCGTATTTACTACGAACAAAAAACTCGTGCAAAGCGGCGGAAATCACTGCTACAAGGTCACTGAATGCTCAGCTTTTCTTCATCATGCAACATACAAAGCGTTCTATAAAAAAAGATCCCACATATTGAGATTACTACATCATGACCATTTCACTGACATGCATCATCGCTCACCGTATAAATTAACATACTTGCAGTAGGTCAAATTAGTTGACCTGAGCTTTTTATTTTATTTTATTCTATTTTATGTTGTATTGAATCGCTGGTATATAGGTGTTGTATTTCACTGTAAACACAACAATAACATACATTCATACATTCAAAGCCTTAATCCAATATTAAAAATTTTAAAATTCAAATACTTCAAAAACGGCACAAAGCTTGTTTAAGCCCTTTCCTTGTAACCAACTGGCCACAAAGGCACAATCTTTTCCACAAAAATCCTCTAACACCGCGTCCCCCAGGATAGCTCGCCACGCCAAAGATTTTACATGAAATCGAGGGTGCAGTTCAAATTCCCCACCCCTAAAGCATGGGGATCAAATTCCCCACCCCCTGGAAGACTCTGATAATCAAATTCCCTCCTCCCCGGGACGGGGTATGCCCGGGTGGGCCCGGGGGGCATGTTCAAGCTTCGATTTGACCGATACATAAGCTCATATGACTTCTAGTTCAACTTTTTCGGAGTGAAAAAAGCGTTTAATTCACGAGGAAGCTAACATATTTATTATACTACTGAGTTGATCATCTTTAAAAAGGGAACATGTTCTTTTTTCCATGATCGAGGGCAAGCTACCACGACATGTGACACGAAGAGCTTTGTTTTTGTACTAGCATGATTTGTAGTGATATTTGGCATAAATACCACGAGTGATATTTCAAAATTGTTATACGTAATAAATATCACGAGTGGTATTTATGCCAAATATCACGTACAAATCATGCTATTATTTGTTTATACTACTACCTGCAAAAGGTTTGTAATTTTCACATTTAGGTATTTCAAATTAAGCTGAAATACCACTGCTCTAAGCCAATCAAATTGCAGTAATTTTTCATGTAGTGGTTTAAGGCGTCTAATCTGTCGATTTCCAGGGTACTTCGGTGTAAGAACCTGTGAACTTTTTCTTTGTTTTGCACCTTTTGTTTTTCTGCGTTCTATTGCGTTGACTTCTTTGTTTCCTCCGTTTTACGTCACTTGTGAGTTTAACAGGTTCTTACACCGAGGATGAGCTGATTTCCATTTATGGAAATCAAAAAGCAACCTTGCACTGTAGACCATAACAAATAAATATATGGCAGCACTCCTTCATACTTTATCTATCAATAGTTGGCACTACAGCTGCCCCCGCTCTGTATGTATCGTGGTCCGTCAATAGTCTTCTTGTTTGTGTAGCTCTTTAAAAAACAGATTCATAATGGATATTTTCACACATATTGCATACATAGATAAGAACACAAAACAAAAAGTTTCATGCAGTGATTCAGTTCGATTTTAAAGCAGCTCAGATCAAACCATTCTCAGTTTCGAGAATATTTTATTCTAAAATATAAGCAAAGATTTGATTAGAAGTTGTAATTCTTCACTATTTCTCTTTTACTTTTAATTTAAAATGTTCGATCACATTGCTCTTGGGCGTTCTAGTCATTTAACTCTTAAGACAATATGTTAATGAGAATTCGATGAAGAGAATTGTTTCATTATGATGGAAAGATATCTGTTGAAGAGTAGTATTCACCATTTTGCATTCCGCAAGAGATACTGAAAGTAAAGTTTATGCAACAATATTGGGAGGGGGCAGACAGACAAGGTGTATTAGGGAATGCAAAAATAACAAATACTTGTGGTTATATAAATGTCAGTTAAGATCTGAACAAGTTGAGTAATTCATAAGTTTTTTGGCAAGTCTTTGTTACATGTAGCTGAACCATACATTTATAACAAATATGGAAACCTTTTGGAAGTTTAGCTCTGTGGATTTGACCTTAAAGTGGAAATCAAAGTTCTATTGTAAGATGATAAAAAATATTTTATTTCATAAAAGCCATCCCTCTATTAACCACCTCCCTCAAATAAGAAATCTTTTCTAGTAATAGTTGACAATATAGCTCCACCCCCTCTGTATATTGTCGGTCAATAGTACCGGTATTCTTGGTCATTGTGTAGCTCTTTGAAATATACCAATTCATGATCAAAGATTTTCACACATATTCTATACAGAAGGTGAGAGTTAAAACAGGAAACGAAAGGTTCCATGCACTGTTTCAGTTCGATGTACACAGCTATGATCTGAAAGCATTCTCTGTTTTGAGAATAGTTCATTTTAAACCATTACAAAAGAGTTAATTATTAGAAGTTAAAGTTTTACAAACAGTTCATTTTATTTGCCTGAAATTAAGCCTTAGAAATTAAAAGGTTTGATCAATAATTGCTCACAGATGTCCTTCAGGGGATTAAGTATTAGAAATGGCTAGAACATGCCAAAGAGATAGAGAAAGAGATCAAAGATCTGTGAACTTGTGTCTGGCAAACTATCCAAGTGTTTATATACACAGTCATACACACCTTATAACCTCATCTCTGCTTAACGATGTAACATTTCCCAAGCATTCGTTTTATCGGGGTGTTCGATATAGCAAACCCTCCACTTAACTAACACATTTCCCCAGTCCCTTTGCATGTTAAATCGAGGTTCCACAATGTACTTAAATACTTCGATCACTAAAACTCCTTTTAAACCATATCATACAGCAGAGAAGTTGATAACAGATTTGTTGTTGTTCGTGTTGCAGGAAGACGAAAAGTGATTAATGAAAGAAGATCATTAAGAAAATTAAATATCAATGGTTTTTTTAAAAAAAAAATGGTGTATTCATTTGTATTAAAAAAAAAAAACTTTTGAACGTCGTTTCTCCTTAGACAACAACTACTTGCATGCCCAAGCTCCTTCAGAGGCGTCTTCTCTATTTTCTAAACAATCATTTTTCGACTAGATTCTGTTTTTTAAGAGCAGGGGATTTTTAGATAAAACTTCATTGACAATCATTATCATTAACCTCTCTCATAATATTGGGAAAGGCTTTTCGTTGTGCGTGGTTTGTAGAATCTCGTTTTTGACTCTCTTTTACTATTCATTGTAATTATTATTCTTTAAAAGTTCATATTTCAGTTTATTTGTTGCTTTGGTGCATGTATGTTCTTTTTATCCCCATATAACGGTGACGTGGGATTCACCACCGGTGTTTAGTTTTCTGTAAGCTAAAAATAAATTTAAGTAAAACCTTCATACACCAAGAAGGGTGGCTTCAGAAAAGAATAAGGCTCGAGGATGATAATTGGTGGTAGAAATGAATAGTCTGTTGAACGTTGTGCTTTCTCTTCGACAACAACTAGTCAAACATTAGAGATCGTTACAAAGCTTTCTTCTCTATTTTTATAAAAACCATTTTTCAATCACTATTGATTTTATTTACATTGAAATATTGCGAGTTCTTAGGCTCAGTAAACCTTGTAACACAGATTTGCTAAACTCCTTTTTGTTATTGGAAATGCTTTTCCTTGCGCGTGTTGACTAGAATCTCGTTATTGACCCTCTTTTATCATTCATTGTTATTCTTTATTATTAGTTAATTTGTTGTTATAACTTAAGAATCATCGTGTACATTCGTGACCTTGTACTCAAAACCGTGAAGTAAAAAGGTTCACACTCAGCCTCTCTCCAACATCAATAGCACAGCATAAAAGGAAATTTAAGTCTTCGTTAAGTTTTACGACAAGTGATATTGTATACCGCAGGACCCAACCTAGAGAGTACAGTAGGGGATCGAGGGGAGGGGCCTGGGCCATTATTTTTAGACCAGAATGAGGCTCGAAGAGCAGAAAATGTTATTTTAGACTGGGTCCGCCACTGCAGTAACATCGAAAAGAATGTGGCAGTTTGAAAGTATCAGAAAAGTTCACGAATTTTATAGACGGTGTTCCCTTGAAAGGAAATTTCTTTCTTCGCAATGATCGAGTAATTAAAAGTCGATGATTACGAAAACTAACGTTTTGGAAACCCATAACCACCGGATTGTAACTTCCAGTAAGATTTAATTAAAAAGACTAACGATTGCATGGATAAGAAAAGATTAAAAAAACCTTCATGACAACAAAATGTGTCGCTTCGGACGATCAGCTGAAGATGATAACAAGAAAAAAAGACCAGTCACTTGAATGCTGTTTTTCTAGTCAAACTGTTTCAACGAGTCAAACGTCTGAGCTCCTTTTTAAGGTATCTTCTAGATTTTCCTAAAAACCATATTTCGACCAGAAAGGACCTTACATTCAAAAGTAGCAAATTCTTAGGCTAAACCGTGAAAGACCAACTTTCTACACTCCTTTTTCAGGGGCGTAGCCAGGATTTTTCTAAGGGGGGGTCACAGACAGGGACACCATCCGGGGATCGCCGACTATATATGGTTTATACCGCTGCTCTCCCTATTATCGCGGCATGAAGGCCCATATTAACTAAAGACAAGAGCCGTTGACGAAAATACTTTACAAAAAAACAAATTTTAAAACAGTGGGCTTTTCAACAATGGCTTTTACGGCCAAGATATTGTCATGGCGTTTTCGCCACCTGAATATTGTAGGTTGTTTGCTCAAAAGAAGGCCTACCAAGGGGGGGTCACGGGCACCCCAGGACCCCCCCCCCCCTAGCTACGCCCCTGCTTTTTTATTAATGGAAAGGCTTTTCGTTGCGCGTGGTAAGTAGAGTCTCCTTTTTGACCCTCCTTTACCATTCATCATATTATTCATAAGCTTTTACCATTCATTGTTTTATTCTTTAGAACTTTATTTTTTAGCTTATTTGTTGCTGTAACGTAGGGTCCAAAATTTCCAACATCAATAGCACAGCATAAAGGGAAATCAAAGTGTCTCCGTTGAGTTGTGGACAAGCAATATTGTACGCCGCTTTGACTAAAGCTGAACCCAACCTAGAGAATACTAGTGACGAATTATAGCATGTCGCAGTTTAAAAGTATCAAAAAATGATGCCTTTAAAAATAGTGTTCTCTTAAAAGAAATTTTTTTTTGACCGAGTATTTTGACATGACCGAGTATTTTGAAGTCAATGATTAAGAAAACTTAACATTTTGGGGTAACTATTCACCAACAGAGTTTAGCTTGTAATCTTTAACAGAAAGACTGTTGATTGCATGGATGAGAAAAAAAATTAAAACTTTGATAACTAGTGGTAAAAATTTAGAACATGCAGTCAGTTAAATTGCATGGATGAGCTCCTTAAAAAAAAAAAACCGTAAAAACCCTCTTAATACACCAAGACGGTTTGCTTCAATTCGGAGAAGAATACGACCGGTCCAAGATGATAACTAGTGGTAAAAATTTAGAACATACAGTCAGTTAAATGCTCTTTTTCTAGTCAAACTGTTTCAACGAGTCAAACGTCTGAGCTCCTTACAAAGACATCTTCTAAATTTTCTTAAAAACCGTGTTTCGAGTAGCTTTTCTCTTTTTTATACGTTTGGTGAATTCTTAACGAAATCTTTGAAAATAACCCATTTAATTTGTTACTAATAACGGGAAAGGATTTTCAACGGACGTGGTTAGCAGAAC